>CALYLW010003347.1:0-10172 GCA_944989445.1 Ampullaceana balthica | reverse complement strand
GCATATATTAGTGTAGCCTCATGAATGCTCATCATAGTATTGCATCTATAAGTTGACGACATAAAGTTATTTAACCTATAATAAAAACAACCCGTAAAAAACCAAGTTTTTGACTATAAATCCTTTACGTATGAGACGTAACTAAAAGAATGTTCATTATAACACGCAGCGCAAGACCATCCAAAAATACAAAATTGCAGTTGTGTCGTAAAACGTGTTTAATATAATGCGCACCGATCAGGAATAGGTTTATAAAAAGTGTTGTCAGTAAAATACGCACCTTATTGCGCGACAGAAATGTTGTTCAATATTAACGCACCGCGACGCTCTATCTCAAAAAATAGCATGATACATAGGAATAAATAAAATAATCTAAAAAATCAATAATTTAATTACGGTACATGCGATCGATCTGAAATTTCGATACATTGTTTTTATCATCGGTACGAAACTGCCTGCAAAATTTCAGCTCGCTATCTTGCGAGCAAGTGGGTTAAAATCGATCAAAAGTTTTGGTGACAAGGTCGGCCGCAGACACCACGAGTTAATATAAAGGATTTAAAAAACAAGACGTTTTTTCACCTAGAAAGAAATTACGAAACAATGAAATATGTTCAACGCTAAAACTTTTTAATTAAAAAATAACAGTTAACATGCTATAATAAAACAGTCCCAACAAACAAAAATAATAAAAATTAGGAAAAAAAGAAAAGAAAAGACCAAACCAGAGGGGAAAAGTCTGGTCACCGATTCGCTTGACCGAGCTCAGAGTGACACGTAAAATGTAAACAAACGCGCCCGTCGCTTCGTTGGGTCGCCTCAATGCGTCAGCTCAAAATTTCACGTGGCAAAAAAACAATAACAAATCGTTAATTGAAATTACATACCTCATATAAGGATAAACTAAAAATGCATTAATTTAATTACGGTACGTTCGATCGATCTGAAATTTTGATACGATGCATTGTTAGGTCAGATGGGTCCGTGTGCCAAATTTCAGTTCGATCGGATCATGGGAAGTGGGTCATTTTTGACTTCTGTTTTTCCGCCCGCCGAGCCCAAGACAGACAGAGAGAGAGAGAGAGAGAGAGAGAGAGAGAGAGAGAGAGAGAGAGAGAGAGAGAGAGAGAGAGAGAGAGAGAGAGAGAGAGAGAGAGAGAGAGAGAGAGAGAAAGAGACGCCGGTGAAGTTAATATAAGGGATTTAAAAAGGACACACTTCCCGTGATGATATTGAGCTGAAATTTTGCACATAGACTCGTGTCACCTAACAATGCATCGTTTCATAATTTCAGATCGATCGAAAGTACCGTAATTAAATTAAAGCATTTTTAGTTTATCTGTATATAACATATGTAATTCAATTTCACAAATTATTATTGTTTTTCTCCAACGTGCAATTTGAGTTCACGAGTTCAATCCACCCATCGATGTCCACACCCCCTCCTGCCTTCTCCAGGCTTTAAAGCCAGCGGAGATCATTCGGTTTCAGTCTGTAAATGTGTGTCGCCTTTAAAGATAATCAATACTTTTAGTTATATCTGATATATTAGGGATTTATAGTCAAAAACTTTGTTTTTGCGGAGTTGTTTAATTAAATCCTTAATATTAACTCGTGGCGTCTGCTTGCTTGCTTGAGGATTGTCTTGCGCTGCGTATTATAATGAACATTTTTTAGTTATGTCTCGTACCTAAAGAATTTATAGAAAAAATAAAACAAACCCGTAAAAACAAAGTTTTTGACTATAAATCCCTTATATATGAGACATAACTAACAGTATTGATTATTTTCAAACATTTACAGACTGAATCTGTCTTAACACAAGTTTGCTTCATAACCCTAGGGGGGAGGGGTGGGTGGGAGGGGGAGAGGGGAAAAGTCTGGTCACCGATTCGCTTGACCGAGCTCAGAGTGACACGTAAAATGTAAACAAAAGCGCACCGTCGTTTCGTTGGGTCGCCTCAATGCTCAAACTTTCACGTGGCAAAAAAACAATAACAAATCGTGAATTTAAATTACATACCTCATATAAGGATAAACTAAAAATGCATTAATTTAATTACGGTACGTTCGATCGATCTGAAATTTTGATACGATGCATTGTTAGGTAAGACGGGTCCGTGTGCCAAATTTCAGTTCGATCGGATTATTGGAAATGGGTCATTTTCGACTTTTGTTTTTCCGCCCGCCGAGCCCATGAGATGATGACAGACAGAGAGAGAGACAGAGAGAGACGGCCGCGAAGTTAATATAAGGGATTTAAAAACTTGTTTTTACGGGTTTTTTTATCTTTGGGTCAAATCAACGCATGTTTCTTATCTTTAAATTCCCATGACCTCACGACAAACCCTGTATCTGTTTAAAATAAGAAACAAGAGTGCTGTTGTTTTCGATATTACGTTGTACTGAAATATTTAAAAAAGAATGTGACAAAGGTTCTAAAGAGTGAGTGTGGGGAAAGTTTTTAAATACGTATTCAAATATAAAATTAAAATTAATTATTACTATGGTGTTTAATTCAAAGCTAATAATTATGGTTATTTTTGTGGAGGTAAAATAAATTTTTTACCATTCATTAAAGCACTTAATTAAGTGAAATGGAAAACATTTACTAGATACTTTTATATTGTCTTGCATATATTTTACAACTGTTTAGTACATATTCATTTAATAATTAAAACTTTTTTAGGTTTTAGGTTTTAGAATTTTTTATCAGAACTTAATATAAAATATATGAAATCAAGTATTGAACGCATTTTGTAGTTATTATGAATGCAATTCGTCCTTAAATCTTAAAATTAAGATGTTATTAAGTATATTGGTTTTGGAAACTTTCATTAAAATAATGACAAGAGGAATTTAAAATGTTCTTTATCTTTAAATGGTAAGAAATACCTTCTAGCCAATGTCAAATTTTGTATTGTCTGACCAATCGATAAAATATTCTCCTCATATCTTGGCCTATAAATCAGCAGTATAGTGTTAAAGAATTTTACATATGGTCATAAAATGCTTTTCCTATTGTTGTCCGTTTACTTTGGTTTTGGTAGTTTATTTTAATGCAATTTAAAAGTTGGTTGCACGTTTTAATTTTCTATAAATCCTTAAGCGCATGGATTGTTGATGGCAGTCGATCAATTTAATGTTCTATTCTAAAGTGTTTGTTTTTTATAATATACAAAAACTAAGAAGTATTTTAAGATAATTTGATTTGCTATTTTTATACAACTGTAAAAGTATTGTTTGCAAATGCTATTACATGTATCACTTTTTTAAACCATGTCGTAAGTATCATGCGTCCCTAAAAAAAATTTTTTTTAAAGAAATAAATACAGCCTCTGTTTGACTGCAAGTCGAAGCTTAGTTTTATCTCTTCAATATGTTTTAAACTAAACCTGACTGAAAGGCAAGATTTAAAACTAACGATTTTTCATAGAATTAAAAATTGTAATGAAAGCGAGCGAAAATTTACATTTGGAGTCCCAGTGGCTGAACTGCAATGCATTTATAGCTAGCAATCCGATGATACATTTAAAAGTAAAGTCGACCAGGCCTTGTAATAATCACCTGAATGTTGTGAACACTGCTTCACTTGCCCAAAACACCTTCAAAGTAAATCGCTGTGAAAACAGTGTGAAGATTAATATTAATGCGTGTTACATAAATTGTGTCTTTTTTGGAAGAATTTAGAATCTCTCAATTAAATCAGCTTATAAACGTCTAAATGTTGTCATATTTCTTTGTCAATTGACAATAACACGACTTTGAATCGGTCAAGATTTGTTTTACCAATGGCTTTAATTTCTTTCCAAACGTATTTAATTTTGATGGGTTTATTCCAATTAACAGGTATTTTCAACTGAAGATAACTTTTAACGAGTATTTGATAATTTTGTTTCTTAATGAGTTTCGTTGCGTTTCACTATCTATATAATTAATTCAGTCTATAACTGTTTAAAAGTATCTAAGAAAGTGTTTTTTAAAATATTTTATATTTGATATGCTGTACAAAATGTTTAAATATTACCCTAATTTGCTTTATAATTTAATATCACTTTAGTTGGTCAATTAACAATCACAACCACCCCAGCTGTGATCGAAGATGAAATTACCAGATCTCTTTCTGTAACCTGCAGTTTTTCAACACAGCCGACTACTGGCTTTCATGTTTATTCATTAGCGATTAAAAAATTATTAGATAATTCTACGTTCCTGCAACTTGCTTCAGTAAATAAAGATACACACCAAATGCCACATATAGACGCCACAACTTACGGTATAAGTGGAAGTAGTGGTGTCATTGACACAACAAATGGATCATTCCTTACAGTGCAATGGTTGGACCCCAAGTTTTCAGAATCTGGGACCTACCAGTGTAAAGCTAATGTATTTAATCAAGTAGATGATATGTTTGTCTATACTGAAAACAAAACAGTTAGTTTTACACAAACATCCTTTAACAGTGTAATGCATCACCTTCGGGAGTTAGAGACTGAAATTAACAAAAAATACAAGGCTTTGGAGTCAACACTTTTCAAGAAATCAACATTATTCCACGGCCATCAATATTACTTGTCGATGTATGAACCTCACTCAGCTGCCAATGCTGAAATTGCGTGTGAGGCTCTTGGTGGTTACTTGGCCGAGGTGGATACTAGGAGTGAAATGGACTTTCTTATATCGTTGATGGGAATTTCGGTGCCCAACAAAATTTCTTTTCTGCTAGGTGGCACAGACGAGCAATACGAAGGTCACTGGATAAACCGTCATAGTGGAAAACCTTTGAGTTTTACGGCATGGCTTCCAAGTCAACCGGACAACATGGTGTATAATATTTTAACTGAAAACTGCCAAACCTTGATGTATGATGCTGTACAAAAAGCTTTCGGGATGAATGATCTTACTTGTTTTAATTCAAATCGTGAACTCTATACGGTTTACTTTATTTGTGAAATTGAAGTTTAAGTTTTCAAAATCCGCACGGAGTCCTTTATTATTTTAAACAGTTTTTTTTTAAAAACATACCAAAGCGCTTCTCTATTGTTGGTTCAATTTAGGCTCCACTTATAGATAATTAAACCATTGTTAAAAAATAATTAATATATGCTTCAAATTTAATATGGTTTAATTGTTTAAATTGGCACAACATTTGTCAAAACCTAACAATTAATTTAGCAAAAAATGTAAATAAAATAACACAATAAAAGTAGCGTGCATTAAAATTTCTTTTATGTTTATAATACATTTTAAAATCATTTTAATAATCTTTTATGTCCGATTGCTTATCTATTTGTGCAAATTTTATCTTTAAAAAATTAGCTCCTTGTTTAGTTCATTCGCTCATATTATAGCTTATTGTATTTTATCAAAGAAAGAGAATGAAAATGAGATGTTTGTTACCACCTGCTGTTTTCATTTTCCAGGCATACTTGCATTTTTGGTGGTAAATGAGAATACCTTGCGTTATAGAACTTCACTTCAAAGGCTTAAAATTATTATTTAAAAAAAATTAACTTAGAAAAAGTGTTTTCTTGATTTCACTAAGCCTAGAGAAGAAAAGCTGAACATTTCGATAAAAAGTTGTAACAAACATGCATCAGCCATCTTTTTGAATATGATGACTGCGTTTGCTGTTTTCACCAACTGGTAAATATTTTTATTAAACATACTAGGAAGTGTCTACTTGTAAATGGAGAACATTAGCTTGTGCTTTATAAATCTCATTGTTTGAAGTCCTTGGGAGCAATTCTAGCATTTAAGTTTAAATATTGAATCCATAATTATAAGAACCGATAAACACATTAAATGCAATTGAAAAGTTAGATTACCTATTAAGCCATTATATATAGTATATATATTTATATCAGTTTCCCAAAAATGTATACAGTATACACTCTTTAAATGACCATTACACCACTATTTATTATAATATATACAGCAAAGTTTCAAAAATCGAAATAAACTTCTGTATAGAAGGAGCGTCTGTAACAGATAAGAACTACCGTGAACAAGTGTAGAGATCAACTGACATTTCCATACAGTTTTCCCCAGATATCTGATGCGACATGTCCGAATCCTAGATCGTCGTGCTGCGTTCAGCCCTATGGCGGATTAAGGGGGGGGGGCTGAACGAGCTAAAGCCAGGGGCCCCCGATGATTTAGGGCCCCAAAATTTAGTAAATTTTATAATAAAGGTGGACAAATGTTTGCATGCATCCCTAAAAATATCATAAATTAAATAAATTAATAAAATCTTATCTATTAATTGATCGCTAAATCGGTAGCCTCAGTATAAAAAAAGTTGATTCGATTGGCTTAATACGTGAACATATTAATAAATACTATTTATATCTTTTAAAAATATTTCAAACATCAGGATCTTGTTGTCTTGAGGCAACGTGTTGTCTTGTGGCGCACGCGGTAGCGGGTTCGATTCCCGGCGGAGGCACATGTTTGTTTTTCATTTGTCTTTTTTTAAAATAAAAATTATCTTTTTACACTCAATTTTAGTTTCCAGGCAAACAGTTATTTCTTTGTGTTCGGTTTTATTTTATGAATCCGATCCCGGAGTACAGACACATTATGAACAAGGAACAAATGGACTATCCAGTTACAAGTTACAGTCTTATATTAGCTGCTAGCAACCATTTTACAGGGACGCTAGCTGGATAGGGCCCCAGTTTGAATTGCAGTCAGGGGCCCTGTGCAGTCTTAATCCGCCCCTGGTTCAGCCAAAAGGTGTTCAATCGTTTCATAACACATAATCGCATAATCAACAGTTAGGATAACTTGTGATGTCAAGTCTATGTAAGTAACTCCGTCTGGAACAGCCCTCCGTCTTCATCGTGGTGATTGATACATGGTTATTTAAAAGTTATTTTATACACAAGTTCCTCGGTAATAAATTGGATAAAGCTTTTAGACAATTTGATTATTTTATTTTACCATAAATACTCTGATTTATTAAGTTTGTTTTGTTATAAAATGTCTACAGTCGTCTTGTTATTTGGATTTTTTTAAAATTATACAAAAAATAATAATATAGCTATTTATTCTGTATTGTTGACAATATAATGGCGTAATATGTTCAGAAATCATTTTTATATAGCATGATGATTAGCATGCAGTTTTAAATGTAGTTTGATTTTCTCAGTGTTTAACTAACCATAAAACAGGCAATACGTATTTAGTCATGTTAACAAAGGTTAATTATGTTGATTTGTTTCTATGTTCTATTTACTAGTATTATAAAAATAGAAATGTGATCTTTTTATCTAGATTAATTGTAAGAATTAATTAGTACATGTATTGTATTTACTTGAAATTGTATCCAGAGGTGTAACTAGGTTTTTGGCGCCCTTGGCTAATTTATTTTCGGCGCCCTTGATAAATTGACAAGTTTCAGCTTTGCGACCTTTTCATTTGTTATAAAAATTATTGAATTTCTCTTATTTTATTTATGACAATAATTAAGTGGTATGACAGTGACAGTCATACAACGTGAATATAAAAAATGCATAAGGAAGGAAGAATAATAATTTGCAGTTTATTATTAACTAAATAATAAATAAATTGGTGGACAAAACGAGATACTGTTGCGTTAATAAAGAATACAGCAAAACTTGAAGTATCATGTATTATATATAAAAAAAACATAAGGATAATCCTGCAGTTTCTACACGTATATTATTTCACAGCGAAATTTAATTTTGTCGTGAGAACTTACGTTTTTAATTTAATAAATGCATTATTATATGTTGTATCTTAGCTATTACTGCGCTAATTTGTAAGTCTTTCTAATTTCTAAGGCATTAAATTTTACATGGAGATAAATAAAGATAATCTAAACATTCATTAATTTAATGCGATTGATCTGAAATTTTGAAAAATTATTTTTATTATCGGCACGAGTCTGCTAGCAAAATTTTAGCTCGCTAGCTTACGAGAAAGTGGGAATAAAAATGGACCCAACGTTTTTTCGTCAAACAATCAAGGTCTCAAGCAGCCACCACTAGTTAATATAAAGGATTTAAAAATGGGAGCCCAATTCCCGATTATATATATATATATATATATATATATATATATATATATATATATATATATATATATATATATATATATATATATATGTTACGGCCAAAACCTGAAGTCCGGTCACTTCGCGAACTGTCCGGCCAATTCGCGAAATAGCCAACAAGTCTGGCCAAAGTTTGAAGTACTTACAACTAACAATTGTGTTTCAGGGTTTGGCCGGCCAATTCGCGAAGTGGCTGGGTAACCTTGGCCAAATCCCGATGTGGTAGTGGAAGACTGCCCGGTTAGCGACACATCTTTCGCTTCTGTTGCGTTGACGTGTACAGGCTAGGTAAAAGGGTTCTACTCTGTCACGATACTATATCTTAGTCTTTCCTTTTCGGGGAGGGGCCAGACTTTGTGACTAGTACTTATTATTCTGACACGGTGGTTTCACTGTGAGTACTGTATTACTCGTATTTATAACTTCTCAGCTGAGTGAGGCTGGTGCACATCAGGAAAATGCGGAAAAAACATTTGATATGAAAATCAGATTCTCTGATACTTTGAATGCTTCTTTACAAGGATAAGCCAATAATGGGGAGATCCTCACCAAACAGAAATACATCGCCTTAACAGGTGACATTAAATAGGCTAAAGCAAAGAAGAAAAAAGAAAGTGTTGACTATCGTCGTCTAAAAAAAATATGTTGTTCTTGAAGTTTGCGGTAAAGAAAGACTTATTGTGCCAGTAACAGGAGACGATGGCGTTATTTTGTACTATCTGTATTCAGAAGAACTGTTCGACTTACTGCACGATACTCAATTGAAAATTGGACATGGAGATCACATACGGATGGAAAAGGAGCCACAAACAAAGTACAAAAATGTCATCCAAGAAGTCATTACATTCTCTCTTCGCTTATGCAAGCCATGCATGATCAAATTATACAATCCTACGAGAGGTCAAGTACCTAAAAGTTGTTATTTAAAGAATTTAACTCGATATGCCAGGTGGATCTGATAGACATACAAGTTTATACTCAATTATATTTTTTTCTCGTATGTAATTTGTTTTACTATATTTTGCATGGGTTTGAATGATTTCATGATCAACGATTGTTAATTTGTTTTTGTTTTTTGGTTATATATAATAATTTAATGTATATTTTAATTTGTTACGTAACTTATTTTGTATAATTATAATATTCACAATAGACTACAGTTTTAAAATTATAAGACTCAATAACATATAACATATGAGACAAGCAACACTTTTATTTTTAAATTCAAAAATCAAATCATAATTGCAACTGCCATTTAAAGTTCAGCGGAAAACCCCCCAAAGAATATAAAAATATTACAATGATATAACTTATATCATGTCAGTAAAATGAAAAATGTTTAAATGTAAATACTGAATTGAAATGACAACTGTCAATGTAGAAGTCGATGACAAAGAAGTTAAAGACAAAAGCCAACACTTAGCCTGTCCCTGTTACGAAGGCTCTTGTTTAACTATAAATTTTATAATTTATAGTATAAATTAATAATTACACATTTAACTAATTTTTTAATTTTCGTAACATAAAATGATTATTTTTAGCATAAAATTAATATTACGTTTACAACAATGAAAATAATTTAATGACATGAGTACATATAAAAACAACCCGTAAAAACCAAGTTTTTGACTATAAATCCTTTATGTATGAGACGTAACTAAAAGAATGTTCATTATAATACGCAGCGCCAGACCATCCAGAAATACAAAATTGCAGTTGTGTTGTAAAACATGTTTAATATAATGCGCACCGATCAGGAATATGTTTATAAAAAGAGTTGTCAATAAAATACGCACCTTATTGCGCGACAGAAAGGTTGTTCAATATAATACGCACCGCGACGCTCTATCACAAAAAATAGCATGATACATAGGAATAAATAAAATAATCTAAAAAATCAATAATTTAATTGCGGTACATGCGATCGATCTGAAATTTTGATACATTGTTTTTATCATCGCCACGAAACTGCCTGCTAAATTTCAGCTCGCTAGCTTACGAGAAAGTGGGTTAAAAATCGATCAAAAGTTTTGGCGACAAGGGTGGGTGCAGACACCACGAGTTAATATAAATATAAAGGATTTAAAAAAAA
>CALYLW010003346.1:8793-18977 GCA_944989445.1 Ampullaceana balthica | reverse complement strand
TGGGGCAACTCATGACAGAACACTGCTATAGAAGTGCTCACTCCAACAGAGACGCTGCCAGAGAAGGCAGCACCGATGGCCAGACCATCGGCCAAATTGTGGATGGCGTCCCCTAAAATGATCATCACGGCCAATGGTGTCAAACCTGAGACATAGAATCAATGCGATTGGTCAGTTGCTTGTCTGCAGAGATCGGGTAAACATTAGCCATGTGTCAATGGTTTACTTGTATGTATATATATATATGTAAATATATATATATATATATATATATATATATATATATATAAGTGATTTGTAGGCGTTCTCACAATACAAACTTTCGTGCAATAAATCCTTGAAATACTGTTGTCAACAAAATAACTTTAATATGCACAATATATACAGAAGTATAACTTTGAGGTTTCACAACGTGGAGACATCAGCCACACAATCCGCCATTACTTTCTATCAACTGCTTTCGCGCTCTTTTACCCATGTGACCTCTCCGTCACCAATCTCGTGATTCTCACGTGACACCATGAATGGTAAATACATGTCTGGACAGTTGAGGTAAGAAAAGTGTAAGGATGACCTGGTCAAAGCAATCTTTGGAGCCCCAGGAAAAATGAAATTTTAGTGCCCCTTCCGTTAAACAAAAGTTGTGTTGATATAACCGAATTTCTGGCTACACCTCTAGCAAATTTACAACCCTGCCACAGAATACAACCAATTGGATGAATTTCATATTATTAACGTTCGAATAATTACATTTCCTCTTCTCAATAGAAGTATATTACAAAATTAAAAAGTGACTAACACATTGTGTGTATGTGTGTGCCCTCAGGTTCGCTAAGATACACCGGGGTGCCACGTTGCCCCAGGGCTGGGATATTAACAATAGGGCAAAAGAACATTCACTTTTTGAAGAATAGCTAGTTGTTGAGAATTGTATGCACCAATCTACTTCAAGAAGACACCACGTGATGCAATCTTTTTTATTACAACAAATGTTTAGATTTAAAATATATGTATAGCTTGCCTTTCTGCGCTTGGGTTACATTTTCTTCTTTGTCTTTATGTATCTGCAATGGAAACAATCAAATTGAATAGTTATCAAACAAATAATGAAAAAGCGCTTCATAATTTATGTTCAATGTTACATAATGATTAATAAAAAATGCACATGATTCATAAGAAAACATTAAAACGGATCTGACTATGTTTATGTTATAGCTCTACAACTTGGCGACATTTGTTTGTAATATTTTGTGGAGAATGTCATTAGGACGCAATAATCTTCTGTCAATCCCTATTACCAGTTTCTGTATGTGCAACATGTATTACTAGTTTGTGTATGTGCAATATGTAGTATTAGTTTTTGTATGTGCAATATGTATTACTAGTTTGTGTATGTGCAAAACGCGATTCTCAGCAAAGCGTTGTGGAACGCTAAGGGCATGACAAGACACACAGGACATCATGGCCATCCGCTGCACCCGTCTCCATCACCAGCCGTCTCGACTTTGTCCTGCCGCTGGATCAAGATGGTCTCGGGCGAGAGAGTGAGATCGACGAACTGCGCAACTCTTTCTCACTTAAATCCAAGTCATCGCGCAAGTCACTTTTGTCATCCATCCCATCCCATCAGTCACCGACAAGTCCTGTGGCGACAGGCAAGCGACGAAGCGGCAGGTGTGGGTACACTGGGAGCCGTAGCCGCAACCCTGCACACAGGCGGTCCCAGGGCATTGGGTCGTTCTTCGCTGACACGGAGCAGCGGTGGAGTCCGGCAGCCCCCTGGGCGACTGAGCAGCCCTCTTCAGGAATGCACTGCTCACCTCCATGGCATGAGGAAGGGGCTAGAAAAGGTGCCCTAAACATTGCCTGCTCCAGCTTACCCTAGCCAGCATACCGCGGCTGGTGGGGACCCTATACCAGCGGTCGAAACCAAACAAAAAAGCAAACGAGGATAGTTCCTCTTATATTGGGCGCATGGAATGTGCGCACACTCATGGACAGGGACGATGCGGACAGACCCCAGAGGAGAACAGCCCTGATTGGAAAAGAACTCGCTAGATACGGCATCGACATCGCAGCCCTGAGCGAGACCAGGCTCGCGGGAGAAGGAGAGCTCTGTGAAAGAGGATCTGGCTACACTTTTTACTGGAGTGGCAGACCAAGCGAGGAGAGGCGTGAAGCAGGCGTTGGTTTTGCAGTTAAGACAACTCTTGTCGGAAAGCTGGCTGGACTTCCCAAGGGAGTGAACGACAGGCTCATGACCATGAAACTCCCACTGGCTGGAAAGAAACACCTCACCATTATCAGTGCCTACGCTCCAACCATGACCAATACAGATGAAGTGAAGGCAAAGTTTTATGAAGAACTTCACACTGTCATTGCCGACGTTCCAAAGGCGGACAAACTCATCTTGCTAGGCGACTTCAACGCAAGAGTTGGCAAAGACAACGTTGCCTGGGAAGGAGTCCTTGGTCATCATGGAGTGGGACACTGCAACAGCAACGGTCTTCTTTTACTCCAGACCTGCGCTGAACATGAACTGCTGATCACCAACACGATCTTCCGCCTCCCAACCCGTAACCGGACGTCATGGATGCACCCCCGCTCGAAGCACTGGCATCTTATTGACTACGCCATCGTGAGGAAGAGGGACAGGCAGGATGTACGAGTGACCAAGTCCATGTGCGGGGCTGAATGCTGGACAGACCACCGCCTCATCATCACCAAGCTCAACATCCGCATTCAGCCGAAACGGCGCCCGCAAGGGAAGAAAGCCCCCAAACGGCTAAATGTTGCCAAACTAATGACCGCCAGCTGCAAGCAGTCCTTGGTGGATGCTCTGGAAGAGCGCTTGAAATCTACCTCTCCAGGCAACCAGAACGTGGAGGCAGACTGGGCGTCACTCAGAGAGCTGATTTACACCACAGCTTCAGAGACTCTGGGGCACCAGACCAGGAAACATAAGGACTGGTTCGATGAGAACTGCGAAGACATCAAGCAGTTATTGGATGAGAAACACCTCCTACACCAAGCTTACCTCAATAATCCCAGGTCCACGGCAAGGAGAGTTGCACTCAACAACATACGCAGGACTGTACAGCAAAAGCTCCGTCAGATGCAGGACGATTGGCTCAGCAACAAAGCCGACGAGATCCAAGGCTATGCAGACAAGCGTGACTATAAAAACTTCTACAACGCTTTGAAAGAAGTGTATGGCCCCACGCCCTCAGGTTCAAACCCCCTCCTCAGCGCAGACGGTAACACTCTCATCACAGACAAAGAGAAGATCTTGAAGAGGTGGGCCGAACATTTCGAAAGCATCCTAAATCGCCCTTCGACAATCAACGAAGAAGCCATCAATCGTCTTCCCCAAGTGCCCACAAACAAAGCACTGGATGACCCCCCAACCTTGCTCGAGACACAGAAAGCAATTTATCTTCTCTCCAGTGGCAAAGCACCTGGTTCTGACGCCATACCAGCTGAGGTCTACAAGGAGGGAGGAACAGCCCTGACTGAAAGGCTCCACCATCTATTTCTCTTGGTGTGGCAGCAAGAGACGATCCCGCAGGACTTCAAAGATGCCTCCATCATACATCTTTATAAGCAAAAAGGAAGTAGACAGGCTTGTGACAACCACAGAGGCATATCCCTGCTATCTATCGCAGGAAAGATCCTTGCCAGAATCCTGCTCAACCGCCTCACGGTCCACCTTGACCAAGGACTCCTGCCTGAAAGTCAGTGTGGCTTCCGAAAAGAGCGAGGGACCATCGACATGGTGTTCGCTGCCAGGCAGCTACAAGAGAAATGTCAGGAGCAGAACGTCAACCTGTTCTCCACCTATGTCGACCTGACCAAGGCTTTTGACACCGTTGGCAGAGAGGGTCTGTGGAAGATAATGGCCAAGTACGGTTGCCCAAGGAAATTCATCGTCTTGGTGAGACAATTCCACGAGGGCATGCAGGCCAGAGTCCAGGACAGCGGAGAGTTTTCTGATCCTTTCACAGTCACAAACGGGGTCAAGCAGGGATGCGTCCTGGCACCAACACTATTTAGCCTCATGTTTTCCGCCATGCTGACAGAGGCCTTCAGAGACGAGGGTGTTGGTGTTAACCTGAGGTACCGCACAGATGGCAAACTGTTCAACCTTCGGAGGCTCCATGCAAAAACCAAGGTTATGACAGACATCATCAGAGACCTCCTGTTTGCTGATGACTGTGCCCTCAATGCTGCCTCAGAAGCCGACATGCAATGCAGCGTTAACCTGTTCTCCAGCGCCTGCACAAACTTTGGTCTGACGATCAACACCAAGAAGACTGAAGTCCTCCATCAGCCTGCGCCTGGAAGGCCCTACGTTGAGCCCAGCATCACTGTCAACGGCCAGAGACTCAACACAGTGCAACGGTTCTCATACCTAGGCAGCACACTGTCGCAAAATGCCACCATCGATGACGAAGTGAGCGTCAGAATTGCCAGAGCCAGCTCCACTTTTGGCAGGTTGTACCCAAATGTCTGGAACAGAAGAGGCATTACCATCCAGACCAAGCTGAAAGTGTACAGGGCGGTGGTGCTCCCCACACTGCTATATGCGTGTGAAACATGGGACTGTGTATCAGCGCCATGCTAGGAAGCTTAACCACTTTCATTCAACAAGCCTCAGGAAGATCCTCGGCATAAAGTGGCAGGATAAAATACCAGACACAGTGGTACTGACCAAGGCAGGTCTCCCCAGCATATTCACACTCCTGATGCAGTCCCAGCTTCGTTGGGCAGGGCACGTGGTCCGAATGCCAGACGAGAGACTGCCAAAGAGACTCTTCTATGGCGAGCTCCAGCATGGCCAGCGGTCCCACGGTGGGCAAAAGAAACGCTACAAAGACACACTGAAAGTCTCACTGAAAGCGTTTGCCATCAACCCAGATACGTGGGAACTTGCTGCAAAGGACCGTTCCACCTGGCGTTCTTCCATCCACGAAGGTGCCAAGTCATGTGAGGCAAACAGGATCACCTCCGCAGAAAAGAAGAGGCAAGCCCGAAAGGCCCGTGCTGTGAACCCTCCTGGAGAAGTCCCACTCGTCCCTTGTCCCTTCTGTTCCCGAACCTTCCGTGCTAGGATCGGCCTCATCAGCCATCTGCGCACGCACAAACAAAGCCAGTCCCAGCAACCCTCGGATGTCTAGAGTGGTCTTCGTCGAATCGACGGACGAACAACAACTAGTTTGTATATGTGCAATATGTATTACTAGTTTGTGTATGTGCAATATGTAGTACTTGTTTGTGTATGTGCAATATGTATTACTAGTTTGTCTATGTGTAATATGTATTACTAGTTTGTGTATGTGCAATATGTATTACTAGTTTGTGTATGTGCAATATGTATTACTAGTTTGTGTATGTGTAATCACTATGACCAGTTTGTGTATGTGCAAAAATGTATTACTAGTTTGTGCATGTGCAATATGTATTACTAGTTTGTGTATGTGTAATCACTATTGTTAGTTTGTGTATGTGTAATCACTTTTACTAGTTTGTGTATGTGCAATATGTATTACTAGTTTGTGTATGTGTAATCAATATGACCAGTTTGTGTATGTGCAAAAATGTATTACTAGTTTGTGCATGTGCAATATGTATTACTAGTTTGTGTGTGTGCAATATGTATTACTAGTTTGTGTATGTGCTATTGGTATTACTAGTTTGTGTATGTGTAATCACTATTGCCAGTTCGTGTATGTTTAATCACTTTTACTAGTTTGTATATGTGCAATATGTATTACTAGTTTGTGTATGTGTAATCACTATTGTTAGTTTGTGTATTTGTAATCACTTTTACTAGTTTGTGTATGTGCAATATGTATTACTAGTTTGTGTATGTGTATTTACTATGACCAGTTTGTGTATGTGCAAAAATGTATTACTAGTTTGTGCACGTGCATTATGTAATACTAGTTTGTGTATGTGTAAGCACTATTATTAGTTTACTTCTGCTCTATATGTATTAGCAGTTTTTTCACATGATCTTGTACAAGGAGCTTGTGAAGACATGACTCACTTCACCATTAGATGTTATGTGATCCACTTTTTCATCGGCCTCATCATGGCTGTGCTGTAACAGATAACAGAAACTATATTCATTGTGTGTGACAGTACAGCACCAAAAACTCAATCAGCGGTATACAATGATTAAACGAAATGGACAAAGAGAAATTAGAATATAAAATATAAAATTTAAAAATAATTCAAGACCTCTAATTTTCCCGTCCTTTAAAAAATTTTCTTAATAAATTTAAGACAATACAATATTTTTTAAATCCTTTATATTAACTCGTGCTCGCTAGCTTACGAGGAAGTGGGTTAAAATCGTTCCAAAGTTTTGGCGACAAGGGTGCAAGGGTGCAAGGGTTCAAGGGTGCAAGCAAGCAGACACCACGAGTTAATACACTCAATTTTAGGATACCGGCAAAAAGTTATTTCTTCGAATTCGGTTTCTTCATGAATAATCATTTTGGATGAATATTTACAAGTTACAGTCTTATATTAGCTGCTAGCAATCATTTTATCTAAAGGTACACTGGCTGGATAGGGCCCCAGTTTGAATTGCAGCCAGGGGCCCCGTGCAGTCTTAATCCGCCCCTGGCCGTAATTGAATTATTGATTTTTTAGATTATTTTATTTATTCCTATGTATCATGTTATTTTTTTAGATAGAGTGTAAGGGTGCGCATTATTTTGAACAACCTTTCTGTCGCGCAATAAGGTGCGTATTTTACTGACAACACTTTTTATAAACATATTCCTGATCGGTGCGCGTTGTATTAAACATGTTTTACGACACAACTACAATTTGTTATTGTTGGATTGTGTTGCGCTGCGTATTATAATGAACGCTAGCGTACACCCGTCAAAAATGACGGAAGTTTTCAGCTGAAATCTTTTTTTTTAAATGAATTTTTTTAGGGCGCCTACGGCGCCGACCTTTTTCAAAAGCTCAACTAACTTGTCCTTGTTTGATAAATACGAAATATTAAACTTTCTGAAATGTACACAAAGTATTTTATAATAGGGGTTGCAGGCCTACGGCGCCCCCTTCATTTTTTTATTTTATAATTAACCATCATCTAATTCTCTTTTTACAATGTTCCCTTTTCGAAAATTAAAATATGAGCGAAAACAATTACGTCATATAATTATTTTTTTTACAGCGCATATTTAATGTGCACACCTTTTGATGCTTTGGTGCAGTAATTTGGTTTTCCCTGCTTTCTAAAATTAGTAGCGTCAGGACAGACTGACTGACTTGCGTGACAATTGCAAATTATATAGTTTTATTCTTTAAGTTACGTCTCTTACATAAAGGATTTATAGCCAAAAACTTGGTTCTTTACAGATTTTTTTTATATTAAAGTAATTTTAGTTAGTGTTAACTCATATTCAAATGTAAAGCTCACATGTTCTGTAAATACTAATAAAGGTTATTGTAAATGTAAAATGATACTTACCGAATGGCCCCCTAATTTCGACATTACCATTTCGAGTATGTAGAAGAAATACAGACCTGATAAAAATGTAATGTATGAATTTATATTTGAAACATATCCAAAATAGTGGAGTTTTAGCTCTTTTTAATTATGAATGAATAAAGATTTTTAAAAAACAAATAAATTATGAAGTTACGATTTAATTTGATCAAACATTATTTTTGTCTGTTTGCTGTCATGTTTGAGACTATTTGCCCATGTTTCAATACTACATCCTTACACAATTAAATTTCATAAAAGAAAATCATAAAAATTCTGCACTTTGGATTATGGGGGACTATAATCTTCCAGATATAAATTGGAAAAACTATACAATTGATAACCATCAAAGTAATAAAGACATTAATGAACACTTTATAAACACTATAAACAACTTTAACCTAGAAATGATAGTAAAAAATTAAGCACTACATTTTTTCCTAACAAATAGACCAGGATTAGTGTTAGACTTCAAAATAATTCCTTGACTGTCTGACCATGATATTGTTAGGGTCACCAATACAATAAAACCTAAAATTAATAAGATACCTAGAAGAAGAATATATCTTTGGAATAAATGTAATTCAATAAAACTACACCAATCCTGAAGAAACCAGGAAAACAAACACTTTATCAACATTTAAATCTCTAATGAAAATGCAGGACTAAACACAAACCATAGATAATGGGCCGTCCATAAATGACGTCACGCACCTAAAAGGGGGAGGGGGTCACAGTTTTGTGACGATGCATGACGAGGGGAAGGGAGGGGGGTTGAAGAAATGTGACCTCACATCAAAGGGTAAATTAAAATAAAACTTCCACTGAAATATGTGGTCACTTACAATTTATTTAAGGATTTTTTAATTTTTTTCTTTTTAATCAGTGTTTCTCAAAGTACCGGTCGGTAGGCCATCAGACGCCGGTCGGCGTAAGTTATCAAGAAATGAAAATTAAATCTAATTATTATCCTTAAGTTTGAGAACTCATGAGAATGTATGAAATTGTTACCCTGCGTCGTTTGATGTTGACATCAAACCATTTGTGATGTCACCGTCGCTCCGTTTGGTTCTCTCACTGCAGTAGTCGACGAACTTTTTTTGCCCGTTACCCCAAAATATACAAGTTTCTGTGTGCGTTACAGACTCGAGGTCCTGCTCACATGACTCGGGGATTTGGGGGAGCGTCGTTAGCACCCCCCCCCCTAAAATGCAACTGGTGAGTTTTACAAGCATGACAAGAGTCTAAAAATGATCTGAATAGGATTGAGTAAAGATATTTTAAGTCAAAACGACACGAATTATCAATTTTTTATTTTTTATTATTTCTTTTTGTGGGGGGGGGGTTCTATTTCATACAATTATAAACGTTTTAAGTTTGACATAATTGTTCTATTGGTTTTTGGTCAAACGCCAAGAGTTCCCTTTTTACCCCAAATGAGATAATTTACCGCTGTTCACAGACCCCTCGGTTAAACCGCCCGATAGCGGTAGCCATGTATTTTTCATTCGTTTATAAATTCCACAAGAGAATGCAACAATTTAAACACGCCTCCTCGTCCATACAACAAAAAGAAAAAAGAGAAAGAAACTCGTGAGCTTCGGAGTAAAAACTTATGATAATATTGGATATTTTATTAATGTCATAGTATTTTTCAGTCTTCAACTTGCAGTATTACTGTATTTTGCGACGCACAAGATGACACCCTACTTTCCTGCACAAATGTGGGGTTCGTACAGTACTCGCCATATTCCTCTTCCAGCGAATACCAAATAATTTGTAGAAAACATGAGATTTGATATCAATGTTGTAATTTTAGAGCAAATGCCTTTGATGTGCGTATACATAGCAGGAAAACTGTCATTATAAGATCGAAATCAATTTGAGGAATCGTCTTGTATCTATATATTCTTGTTTATCAACAATGAAATGATCCTTCTAATATCAATAGTCACATAGTCAGTTCCTTACTGGGATTCAGCGCTATTTAAATTATTAATTTATTATTCTTATTATTAATATTCGCGAGCTTAATCGCGAAGGTTAATCACATCAAATGGTTTTTTAAATTACCGCTGCATTGTTCGTTAGCTGTCTTGCTATGCCTTGGCAACTAGACAATTTTTTTAAAACTATATATATATTATATAAAACAAGCCGAAATCATACTTAATATTATAGGGCTTTAAGCCATGTAGGGGCTCATTTTGCTATCACGTCAGTACAGGGAAAATCACGTTAAAACGGGAAAAGAATGCACCGGTACCTGGTGAAATTAAAAAAATACCTGCCGGTCGTCTAATACGAACAAGTTTGAGAAGTACTGGCTTACAATGTTTTTAATGCCGTTTTACATAGCTCCACGCGTATTACGATATTACAATGTAGACATACACTAAATAAATAATTAAATGACAAAAAAATTATTTGAAACATACGCATTTTCAAATAGAAAATATAGTGGGTTTTTACGGGGTTTTTTTTTGTTTTCTTTAATTGTTTTTTTTTGTGTTTTTTTTTGTGTGTGTTTTTTTTTGAGGGGGGAGGGTCAAAGCTTTGTGACGTATTTGTGGAGGGGGGGGTCTAACCTTTTGTGACGACGCGTGACGAGGGGGGAGGGGGGGTGAAAAATCGGTCAAAATTGCGTGACTTCATTTATGGACGGCCCCTA
>CALYLW010003345.1:0-10184 GCA_944989445.1 Ampullaceana balthica | reverse complement strand
AAGTAATGGGGGTGAGACTGCAATCAGGCTTTTAAAAAGGTAAATGCATAAAATAAAAACAGGGTATTAGTAGGCCTGACAGGACGTAACACAACAGCGAACGTTTCGGCAAAGAGCCTTCTTCAACGGACAAATAGTACACAAATGAAACGAATAAAACGAAATAATAGAAAAAAACACTTAGCTGCGGTGATCCTCGTCCTTTAGTACATTGACAAAAGTCATCTTAGCTCTTGACATTAGCAATTGTCGTCAAATGTACTCCTCGTCCTTTAGTACATTGACAAAAGTCATCTTAGCTCTTGACATTTAGAAATTGTCGTCAAATGTACTCCTCGTCCTTTAGTACATTGACAAAAGTCATCTTAGCTCTTGATATTAGCAATTGTCGTCAAATGTACTCCTCGTCCTTTAGTACATTGACAAAAGTCATCTTAGCTCTTGACATTAGCAATTGTCGTCAAATGTACTCCTCGTCCTTTAGTACATTGACAAAAGTCATCTTAGCTCTTGACATTAGCAATTGTCGTCAAATGTACTCCTCGTCCTTTAGTGCATTGTCAAAGTCGTCCCGTCCCGTATCTACAGAATACATTGACACATTGACATGTCTTAGCTCTAGAAAATTTACACATGTCTTCCTAGCTCTATAGCGTTTTATTATCTGTACATTAGCAAATGCCACCATAACGCTATTACATTAGCAAATGTCATCATAGCACTATTACATTAGCAAATGTCATCATAACACTATTACATTATCAAATGTCATCATAACGCTATTACATTAGCAAATGTCATCATAACGCTATTAGACGCTATAACATTAGCAAATGTCGTTCTGTCTCAAGTACATGATCCTGGTAATCGTGAACGGCCATCCATATTAAGACCAAAAGCATTTAAATCTGCCATTTATGCATAGATCTACCCATAATTAAGGCATCAGTTGCAGTATTATTAAATTTGTCCTTATTACCATAAACTATCAAAATACCCAAGTGCCATAGTGATCTATTGTATACAATCGCGTTATGCAGAAGTGGACATTCTTGTTGACAGGCTTCTTTTACTAATTTTCTACAAGAAAAACATTTCCCAATATAATGAAAATATTTATTTATGCTGCTTAAGTACTTTAAAAAATTTAAAAAAATAATTTTCGTCTTCATTTCGAACTTTTAGGCCACAATACGTGGTAATCTTCTCCACTTATATTTGAAATACGCATCAATTTAATATAAACCTGTCCACACATTTGAGATCACGCTTGCCAGATGAGATTCCTGTGTATCATAGTTTTGAATATTTAGCCCCAATGCAGAAAATTAAAAAATGTATTGATAAAAGGAAAAAACAACATATTTTGTAAACCCACACTTGCAATCCTCACAGTTCTTCGTTAAAGCTATCGCATGTACTCGTGACTCAAACATTACTTTTCGGATAAAACCTGAATATAAACTTTTTATAAAAATGTGATATAAACTCTTGATATTTGAAATCTCGATACATAATCAAAGTGCTAAACGGTAAAACCCTTTAGCCACTATAATAAATTTATAGTCAAAATAGTCTGTATACTTATCAAGATTAAATTTGTGTTATAGAGAAACAGTTGGAATTCAGTTGGACTTGAAATGCCTGACATTAGTAAGCTAGTACTCTAATAATTTGTTAAACTGTCAGATCGTGGCTGAAGTTTCGTGATGTCATGGAAGTTTTTAACAAACATTTATTAAAACAAAATTATTAAAAAAAATATATATTTTTTTATATTTTTTAATTTTACTTTTTAAAAATTTTTTTTAATTTTCTTTAATTTTGTGTTTGTTAATTTGACCTGTGAGATAGACTTTCGATTTGTGTGTGTGTTAATTTGACCTGTGACCTGTGACCTGTGACCTGTGACTTTCGATTTGGAATTCAATCTAAATGTGATGGTTAAAATTCAAGATAAGGCAAATTTTTTTTTCCCAAATAAAATCATTTCTATTATACATAAGCATCTGCTGTCTTTAGAGAAGGCCATCTTTGTAGAGTTTCAACTCTCTAGCTCAGGGTTGGACAATCTTTTTAGGGCGTGGGCCGCATTAGTAAGAAATGAAACATCAAGGGGCCGCACCTAACCAAACATCAAGGGGCCGCACCTAACCAAACATCAAGGGGCCGCACCTAAACAAACATCAAGGGGCCGCACCTAACCAAACATCAAAGGGCCGCACCTAACCAAACATCAAGGGGCCGCACCTGACAAAACATCAATGAACCACACCTAACCAAACATCAAAGTGCCGCACCTAACCAAACATCAAGGGACCGCAACTAACCAAAATTTAGACTCGATTCATGTAAAAACATCCATCTTTATCATAAATTTATTGATTTTTTCGATATTACCGCAGGCTTCCCACGGGCCGCACAGAACTCAGCGGACCGTAGTTTGCCCACCCCTGCCCTAGCCCATCGGAGAGTTGGTTAAATTTAACTCACACGATTTCTTGGAAACAGACGGGCGGATGCAAATACAAACTTAACAGGCAGACACTCTTCCCCTAGTCTGTATAAATCTCTGTACAACTCTCTTTGTTCTCTTTCTGATCTGGTTGATGGATTTCTGGACATAAAACTGCAGCTTTGTTGTATTTTTTTGATTACTATTACTAATGTTTTTGTTTGTTTGTTTGTTTGACGAAGGCTTTTTGCTGACACGTCCATTGTTTTGTTGCGTCCAGTCAGGCTCACATATACATACTATATCTGACATTTTTGTTAATACCCAGCCTGATTGCAATCTCATTCCCACTCATATCACAGACACACATACAGACAGAAGGGCAGACACACATATACATGTATATAGAGTTTGGCCATGTAATGTGGTGTTCAGTAAAGACTCTCAGAGTCATCACGTCTTGGCCTTCACATCTGAAGCGCGTGAACCTCTTTCTGAACATCCCCCATCATGCATCACGATATGACAGCCACGTTATTTGGTTAGAGAATTGGCGCACATTTCACAATCGTCATTATATCTATGGAACACCTTCTCAGTTTTTTTATAACAGACCTGACTAGGCTGTCAAGAGAAGTACACAATGACCTAGACAGAAGTTTGCAACATACCGTTATATCATCCCAACAACAATTTGTGTTTCTCTAAATTATGAAAACAAATCAACATTCACAGTACATTAAGAGAAAACACGAAGTCAAAGACATGCATCATTAAGAACAAAGGCGCCACCTTAAAAATCGTGTCGCCTTCACGAGGCGAACAAACCATACGCCCCGGTTCCCAGCCCACGCCACTGGTGCCTAAACCGTTTGAGATGCACCAAGTCTTCTTGCAGACTCAAGTTAATATCACAATCACAAGCCCCTGGAGGTGCGACAGTTTATTGCGGAGAAACCGAGATTTTAGAGCTCGCAAAATACCAGAAAACATACGATAACATACGATAGCTTATGATAGCAGCAATATTATACAATAATGAAACAACGTATTCATCTGAACGTAAAATCTTACTGTGAGTGGCCTGAAAAACATGGCTACAGACAATGATCCCTTTAAACTGCGTGGCTGCGCAGATATCTGACCGACGCCGCGCAGCATTTTATAACTACCACTCAGCAAATTTTGTAAAATATTACACAAAAAATGGATGCTGTGCAGGCACACAAGTATTTTTACTTGTCACAGGGACCAACGAACCTTAGAGGGTACATTGGCTACGGCATCTTCAAACCTGTTTGCGAGATGTTAACATTTCCCGGTCATTTGTCCAACTTCATCACAAACACCCGTTCCCCAGTAAATCGCAGCTATCCATTTCGACCAGTGTATCTTATCTTATATTATCTTATCTTCCCTTATCGGTTACAGACGCATCTTCTATTCAAAAGATTAGCTTGTCTTACTTTAATCCATTGTTTATGTCTAGTTTTTGAATGTTATTAGAGTTTTATACGTTGATGGAGCTTTAGGTTTCCTGGTGTATAGCTTAACCCAGTGCTTCTCAAACTTTTTAGTATGGCGAATCGGTATGAATTTTCCATTGCTCTAGTGACCGGTGCACTATTTTACTTGTACTGTCGTGGTCGCGAAATGTAATTTATTTAATTTAATTTGTTTCATTTTATTGTTTGTTGCCAAAAATCGACATACTCTATAGGATTAGTACTAATGGTTGCAAATGGAGGTTTGTAATTATATTGTTATGTTCTTTCTTGATAACTTCTACGGACCGGCGGTGGATGGCCCACGGACCGGCGGTGGATGGCCCACGGACCAGCGGTGTATGGCCCACGGACCGGCGGCGGATGGCCCATGGACCGGTGTAACAGGCCAGATTAAACCCCTGACCAGAATATACCCGGGTATAATCTGGCCTAGGCCAGAATATACCCCCGGGGTTAAACTGGCCTAGGCCAGAATATACCCCCTCAGGCCAGAATATACCCCTTTGACAACATGGGGATATATAGTAAAAAATGGATAAATGACTTTTTAGACTTTCTCTTCCTGTTTTAGCTGTGTCAAAGAAATTAAACTCTTTTCTTAAGTAGCAAAATTGTTTTAATTAAAATAAAATAATAATTATAAAACATTTTACGTTTCAAATGTTGATATTGTTAGTTTCAAATGTTGATAGTGCTAGTTTTAAATGTTGATAGTGTTGGTTTTAAATGATGATAGTGTTGGTTTTTAATGTTGATAGAGTTGGTTTTAAATGTTGATAGAGTTAAATTAAATGTTGATAGTGTTGGTTTTAAATGTTGATAGTGTTAGTTTTAAATGTTGATAGTTTTAGTTTTAAATGTTGATAGTGATAGTTTTTAATGTTGATTGTGTTGGTTTTAAATGTTGATAGTGTTGGTTTTAAATGTTGATAATGTTAGTTTTTACTGTTGATATAGTTGGTTTTAAATGTTGATAATGTTGGTTTTAAATGTTGATAGTTTTGGTTTCAAATGTTGATAGTTTTGGTTTTCCTGGTTGTTATGTAGTTGTTATCTAGTTGTGTATTTGTTATGTAGTTATGTAGTAGTTATGTAGTAGTTATGTAGTAGTTATGTAGTTATGTAGTAGTTATGTAGCTATGTAGTAGTTATGTAGTTATGTAGTTGTTATCTAGTTGTGTAGTTGTTATGTAGTTATGTAGTAGTTATGTAGTAGTTATGTAGTTATGTAGTAGTTATGTATTATTTATGTAGTTATGTAGTAGTTATGTTGTTATATAGTTATGTAGTTGTGTAGTTGTTATGTAGTTGTTATGTAGTTGTCATGTAGTTGTTATGTAGTCATTATGTAGTTGTTATGTAGTTGTCATGTAGTTGTTATGTAGTTATGTAGTTGTTATGTGGTTTTTATGTAGTTATGTAGTTGTTATGTAGCTATGTAGTTGTTATGTAGTTATGTAGTTGTTATGTGGTTGTTATGTAGTTGTTATGTATTGTCAGTGTTCATGTGTTGAATTACTTTATCGCTAAGGAGGATATGGTTGTCCTCTGTTCCTGTCAGAATGTAGCTTATGGACTTATGGCCCTGAAGGTACCTTCCCTCCCCCTTTTAATATGTACACCTTGGTTTTTTAAGATCTCGAGTGCGGCCATAATATGAAAACTTGTCTAAAGTAAGGCCAAGAGTTGTGCTAAGACGCTTTCTTCTTGAAATTGTTAGTGGCTTAAAAGTCCTGATCTGCTTTTGTTTTGAGACAGGTTGTATTTACGATGATATCTGTTTATTCACCTGTGCTTTCTTGTTCCTTTTGTTGTATGCTCCAATTGACATTACCTTTAACAGAGTCATCGGGGAACTGATTGGGTGAAGAAACCTGTTAATTGCTGTAAACTTTTACGTTACTGACATTGTCGGTGTTTCCTAGTATTTTGTCAGTCGATATATTTTTTAGCTAAACTCTTCTCTTGTTTAATGATTCTACCACGAGGTAGGGACCAATCCATCAGGGTTGCATGATTTATATTTACGGCTTTCAAAATAAATTAGGCTGGTTTAAAATATAATAATAGTGGGCGACGAGATCAGAGGTTCTTTTGAATACAGATAAAACGGAACGCAATCCGTGCTTCATTACAATAGATAAATGCATGGAAAGTGGACAATCCAACTTTGGCGAAATCCATAAGGATGACCGTACTGTTTTAAGGGTAACACAGGTAACTGAATTACGCTGATTTAAAAAATAACAATAATTTGCGCTACTGGAACAAAGGTTTCTTTTGAATGTCTTAAGACGCCGCAATGTCAAACCGAGCTACAGATAAAGGTTCGGAAATACGACAAGCAACATGGGGTGAAGTCAAACGATGTTTCCCACACTTTATTCGGCCCATTCTTTTAATTATTTTGCAGATCAGTGTGTATTCAGATAGATTTGTTTTTAAAAGGAAAAGTGCCATGATATGTTTATTTCAAAAATAAAATGAAGATAGCTCTAAACCTTGGTTGCCAGTAACATTTAAAATGTATGCCATGAAAAAACATTCATGCATAATTTAATTCAATACTTTAAAAAAATCTTTATTGCCATACTCAAAATAATTAAACAAAAATGATTGGATTAATAAGCGAGGTACACGAAAAAAATATTCGCAAGTGTTTGAAAAACTACAACTATAGTCCCTATCGCGCTTAAATTACTTTTTTTTAAAAATAATAAATTCATCTATTGTTTGAATAATTCAACTTTAGACATCGTAATAAAAGAAATTGTTTTTTTTATTGTTAATAAAACATCTTTCCTACTTAAGAAATAAGTTTAACCTCTATGACAAAGCTAAAACTCCAGTAGAATGTCTAAATAGTCATTCAGTCATTTTTTACTATATATCCTCATGTTGTCAAAGGGGTATATTCTGGCCTGGAGGGGTATAATCTGGCCTAGGCCAATTTAACCCCCGGGGTATATTCTGGCCTAGGCCAGATTATACCCGGGTATATTCTGGCCTAGGCCAGTTTATACCCGGGTATATTCTGGTCGGGGGTTTAATCTGGCCTGTTACACCGGCACTGGTCCGTGGACCACCTCTATGATTAGCACTGGATTAACCCACCTATAGTTTTAGTGATAACTTCCCATTGGGCCTGTTATTGCAGTGATTGACGTGTGTAGACATGACTTGCACTCTGACCACTGGGCGTGTTATTTCAGTGATTGACGTGTGTAGACATGACTTGCACTCTGACCACTGGGCGTGTTAATACAGTGATAGACGTTTGTAGACATGACTTGCACTCTGACCACTGGGCGAGTTTTCGTAGTGATAGGCGTGTGTAGAAATGACTTGCAACCTGACCACTGGGCGTGTTATAACAGTGATTGACGTGTGTAGAAATGACTTGCACCCTGACCACTGGGGGTGTTAATGCAGTGATAGGCGTGTGTAGACATGACTTGCACTCTGACCACTCGGACTCTGTGATGAAGTCACCTAGAACTGCTGGTAATTCATTGAGCGATCAATGGGAATTGTCTTCTGTATCCCTTCCCTAGTAATGATGCTAACTCCGACAAGTTTATTTCCATCTTTACTGGCTTGGATTTTGCAAAGTATTATTAATTCAACCCCAGTCCCTCAGCCATGCATAAATCTTGCCAATGACCATCTTAAATGCCCAGATTATAGTCTAGTGTTGTCAAGATTTTAAAACTGCCACTTACAAGTTTCGTAAAACAACAAAACAAAACAACATAAACAAAACGTATATTAAATAATCAGGTTATTCTGACATTCTAGCTGCCTAAGATTACCTGGAGCAGACGTGTATCCGAAATTATACAGAGGTTCTCAAAATTTTGTAGGTACAATTTAAGAAAAAAAAACAAAAACATACTACGAATTTATTTTAAGCGGGCGTTAAGAAATAAAAGAGGGAACTTGAGAAAGTTATTATCTCAGACCTTTGACCAAAGAGACTGTGTAAGGCGTGTAGGATGTGGAGACGACTATCTTATCTTATCTGTTACGGAAACTTATTCTATACATAAGATTATTGCGTCCTATGCTTACCCACGGTTAATGTCTATAGTTGCATTTTTATTAGAGCTTTAATTATTGATAGAATGTTGGTTTTATGTTTTCCTCAGGCAACCCATTCCACATCCGAATTCCGGACGGGAAGAACGATAATTTGTATGTGATTATCCTTGTATACCGAATAAGAAACGTTTTTTAAAAATCACTATGTGTTGAGGGTCACATTAGATGATCTTTTTGTTGCAGTGGCGTCACTAGTAGGTGCGGAATGCACCGGGTGACACCATCACAAGGGGTGACACCAAAGTGTAAAAATTCTATATGTTCCCGTTAATTGGCAATGGCAGACTCGGAGGAGGTCTATGGGTTAAGTCGCGAAAGGTGATCACACCATGAGCTACCACACTGGGTGACGCCACTGTTGTGTTGTATTTCAAAGTTGGAATTAATTGCCTTATTTATTTCTACTACTTTGCTATTTGTTCTGATTCTAGCCTCTAGAACCTCTAGTTTCAAGGTTTAATGATTTAACTAATGGTGTTACTCTTGTCAGTTTTGAATATTCTCCAGTAATGATAAGGCAGCTCTTTTTTGAATTTGTTCTAGTTTATCAATGTTTTCTTTGGAGAATTGATCCCATATAACAGTGGCATATTCTAGTACAGGTTCCCCCACCCCACCCCCTAA
Source organism: Ampullaceana balthica (assembly GCA_944989445.1). Lineage (NCBI taxonomy): Eukaryota > Metazoa > Mollusca > Gastropoda > Lymnaeidae > Ampullaceana > Ampullaceana balthica. The sequence continues at coordinate 1,496 of CALYLW010003345.1, read as the reverse complement.
AAACAGGGTCTTCACAGCATGTTTGAAATCATCTTGAAATCATGGAGACAGATATCCACAGAAAAAGATCCAGTGTTGTAATCAAAAGATCTGACCCCAGACAATAGATAGACATGCGAGATAGTCGAGTCGAGTAGGAGGGCGATTGGGACGAGGGAGGCAATGATGGAGTAGGTAGCGAGGAGGAAATGAGGGGAATAAATAATGTTAGTTTTTCTCTCCAGAAAGAGACTTCGGTGAGATAAATCAAAAGATTAAGGAATACGCAAAACTTTAAATCTATAAATAGACTGTGTCAAATTATCCTTGGTTTATTTTGGGAAGAATTGTGGCCATGACCTTCATAATAAGATAATGGAAAGTGTCTGGGTGTGAGATGTCTTAATTTAGATTATAATATGGCAGGTTGTCGTATTGAAGAATATCTTATGGCAAGTTGTCTTTAGGAAGATTATATCACTGGTCTACAACAACAAAACTGCAAGTAAAACATTATGAATTTCTGAAAGCTTGTTAAAATTATAAACTTTGATGTGCTTCGTTTGTGTGTATTACGTCAGGTTTTTGAGAAAACCTTAAAATTTTGTTTACATGGTTTATTCTTATACTTGTGTATTACCCGTCAAAAATTACGGAAGTTTTCAGCTGAAATCTATTTATTTTGAAAAAATGCACTTTTTTAGGGCGCCTACGGCGCCGACCTTTTCCAAAGCCCAACTAACTTGTCCTTGTTTAATAAAAACGAAATATTAAACTTTCCGAAATGCACACAAAGTATTTTATAATAGGGGTTGTATTTTTTTTTGGTTTTGATTTTATAATTAACCATCATCAAATCCTCTTTTTAAATCCTTTATATTAACTCGTGGTGTCTGCTTGATTGCACCCTTGAACCCTTGCACCCTTGTCGCCAAAACTTTGGATCAATTCCCACTTCCTCGTCAGCTAGCGAGCTGAAATTTTGCAGGCAGTTTCGTACCGATGATAAAAACAATGTATCAAAATTTCAGATTGATCGCATGTACCATAATTAAATTATTGAATTTTTATATTATTTTATTTATTTTATTTTTATTTTAACTTGGAATTATCCTGATATTGCTGGTCGTGTCATGGCTTTATGTCATGAAGGTTTTTCTTTAAAACATTATGTCAGTGTTTGTCAGCTGTGTTTGAGCTACGCCTCGACCTGGACTCATCCACTGATGGGAGAGATGGTCATGAGGTTGGAAGGATTGTCTGATCTCATCTCTTTGCATGTTTCCATTGACAATAGTCAGTACACGCACACTGATGTATTTGACCTTGTCACTGACAAGCCTAATGCACTGTCAGTACATGTGCATACTGTGCATCATTTGTATTTGACCTTGTCAATGACAAGCCTAATGCACTGTCAGTACATGTGCATCATTTGTATTTGACCTTGTCAATGACAAGCCTAATGCACTGTCAGTACACGTGCATCATTTGTATTTGTCCTTGCCAGCAACATC
>CALYLW010003344.1:0-10187 GCA_944989445.1 Ampullaceana balthica | reverse complement strand
GGTTGTCTGATCTTGATTTATTAGGGAACAGACAGACAGACAGACAATATATGCGTCTTATATATGATATATATATATATATCCTGTGACCATGTTTGTTTTTGTTTTTCATTTCTTTTTATTTAACATAAATATTTTAAAATACAATATGTTTTAAGAATGTTATTATTACTTATGTAAGTATTGTAAGAATGTATTTTATGTTGTGCTAGTGAAGGCATTATCCGAAACGTTTACTTTCGTGTCAGTCTAAAAATAAAGCTCAAATTTATTGTTTTCATTGCACAATTTGTTTGTGTATTTTTGTATTTAATTTGGACAAATAATGCTTCATTACATTTTTTTCTATATAAAATTGACAATTGCTCAATCGAACAATTTTGGGGGCCAGCCAAGAAGCGTTTGGCCCTAAGATATAGCTTGTTAATTATCTAGCTCATAGGTAAATCCAGCACTTTTGAGTAAGACAATAGGTGATTTAAATGTGAAAATAATTATCACGGACTAAAGTCCGTGTAATAACAAAGACACGAAACAAAAAACAAGCACTTTGTTTTTTAGGTGCATATAAAAAGTTTTGACTGACGAGATTGCGGCCGGTTGAGTTCATGTTTAGAGCTATTTCTGGATTTAATGAGTTTATAAATCTATTTTGTCAGTTTGAGTTTTATTATAACGAAGAATTAAACGTTTGTTGAATGGAAATATCAGTAGAAACTGCATCTTGTTACATTTTGAAAGTCATTCGACACCATTCCTAAATGAACATTTCATTTTCGTTAATTAACCTTCTTTTTTCATAAATCAGGAGATTTAATATAAAAATAAGAACAAATAATATTTGAAAATATTTTTTTTTCAAAAGTGTATTCCTATATTCCCAATTTTTTTCAGATTACTTAATTTCTAATTTTAATTTCTCAATTTTTCAATGTATGCATTAAAGTAAAAATTAAATACACTGCTACATCAGGGAAACAAAAGGAGTTTTTTAATGCTTTTTGTTTGTTTTTTTATTCCTTTTTCTTATTTAGAAATTTAAAGTCTTATTATGAATATAGTTCCTATTTTCTTGAGGTTGATATTTATTTTCCCCTTCAAAAACTAATTAGAAACAATTAAAATTTGATTTGTTTATTCATGTTAAAGCAAGTATATATGAATATATATGTATGCCTGGAAGACATTACACTATTAGTGTGAACAATAAGAACAAAATTATTAGTATATGTATTGTTTTCAAATACTTATTATATGCAACAAAACAAAACGAAGAATACCAGTAATTGCATGTCATCGAGGTGGCTAGGAACAATTATAAGTACACTGTCTGAAAACATTAATTGTTAGTCTTAAAAGAAATAATATTTTCTTAGCAAAGTAAAATTGAAATATTTACATAGATGCACATTCGTTTAATCAAGAAAATAATTAAAAATACATTTAAACATACATTAACTATACATTATTATTTTATTGAAAAGAAAATACGAATAATGAATATGCTAACATTAATGTATAATTTATAATTACAAATATTACCATTTGTATTTTGTAAATGATATTAATTTTTAACAGTCAAATTAATATACATTTAAGAAATGCGTCTACATAATATACACCAAAAGATGATTACAAAGTGACGTTATACAAGTGAAGTTAAAACATAATTAGTTTTAAGACATTTAAAAACCAGAATTACACACATTTTAAACTATATTGTAATTTTAACATTCATGTCTTTAATTAATAAGGCACATTTGTGGAATCCTACAATAAGAAGGTTACCAAACTCAACATTTTATTCTAAATAAGTTGTGGGGATATTAATGTAAAAACTCCTTTAAATTCCATTTCCTACATTTACAACTGCTTTGGTTTCAAGGCTTTCTACAAGAAAAACTACATATAACATCATTCGATCTCATCTTCCTTAGAATAACAGGAAATGTGTAGATAAGTGGGTTGATGGCGGAGTTTACTGGCAGTTTGAGAACCGCCGACCAAGCGTAGACTTCTGGGTTGAAATGGTAGCCGCTAAGAGACATGATACCCATAATCCCAATAGGAAACCAGCAGCAGAAGTCTGACATGGCCACCAGAAATAACTGTCTAGCAACACCGAAATCTGGAGCCCTTCTTAAATTGTCTCTCTGGCTAGAAGTAGGTTTGTCCTTGCAACTTATGGCCCGAAAAATAGCCAACTGACCAATGGCTATAAGTATAAAGAGAACAAAGTTTAACCAACAAACAAGATGGCCGAATATTCCCAACCCATGCGTTTTCCTGCACTAAACGGAAGCGCCAGGCACATCCCGTTAGTGGAGTAAATCTCCCAGCCAGGAAACACAGCTGGTATCACAGACACCACGACACCAATGACCAGTGTCAAACAGATTGAGGTTATCTTCCCTGACTTTGAAAATCTGTGTTGAACAAACGGATACCGAATGACCAAGTACCTGTCAAGTGTAATAAGACAAATGAACATGGTAGACGTCTCACTTGAAAATGTTGATAGAATGCCTGCTAATTGGCACATGTTACTATGTCTCCAGTACATGTCGTTCAAAACGTACAGGTTCCTGTACAACATATCAGCCCCAGCAACTATCAATAGGTAGACGCCCATGATAAAATCTGATACACCTAAGCAGACAACAAAACAGCCCGTATGCTGTTTTAAAAACAGCCCTGTCTCATAATGATCTTGTAATAACCACTACCAAGTTTACATAGAAGAGATAAAACACAAATTACCCATAGAATAACACGTTCAGTGGGTCACCAATCAGGTCCTGACACGTAGAGATAGCATCACGGGGTGCGTGACATGCTTTGTGGTATGTTTTCACCACTGATTAGGTCACAACATAATCGAAAGTCATCTGTGTACAAAGCCTTGCCAATAGTCAACCAACGCAGGTAGCCATCTTTTATGTTCACGATTTCTGTTCCACGTACATCCAAGATATCAAGTTTGACATTTCCAGAGACTTTACTTAAATCAAGTGGTTCAACATGGCGCATCTCCAGATTCTTTAGCTGAGTCAAATTTAATAAACGTTTTATTACACCATTACCACATTTAGTGTAAGATATATCTAGTTCTTTTAAATTTGAAGTAAAAACTAAAGTTTTCATCCATGGTCTAGGATTGGATTGTAAGATCTATTAAATTTTTGTAAATCTTTCATTTTCTCTATGACAGAAAAATTGTTTTTACTCGACAAATCATTGCGACTTACATCTAAATTAATGAGATCTGCACTGTCTATATTTTCAAAGACATCAGCGAGGTTCGTTATCATACATTGACTTAAATGTATTTATTTCTATAAGATTGTATAATTTAAATTTAAAAAAATATTTGAGGAGTAAAGTAAAATGAATATATTTTTTAAAAATATTTTTATAGTTGTTTCTAAAATGCGTAATTTTGATGTAATATTATAACCATCATAATTTCTTATAATATTCGACATACAAACATAGCCTCTTCTGCACTGAATTTAACAGAAAAAATTATTCATGTAGTTTAGACAGTAATTATTTCCTTCACAAAAGTCTACTGAAAAACATACTTTTTTTAGTGTAAAATTAAATTTGCCTGAGCAAAGTGCTGCCTCAGAATTGACGAAATTTTCATCTTCTTCGTGTGGACAATCGTTAATACCATCATTAACCAGATAAGCAGAAATTCAGAAAGAATCTGGACACTTCATAAATCCTCCTGGACACAACAAGTGTTCACAATTTTGTAGGTGATATCTATTTGACAGACCAATTTTAATTCTGTCAGAGTCTATCTCGTAGAAACACTCAGTTTCCGTTGAGTTAGGAGTGTTTGATGAGATATAAGTGGGTACTGAGATGTGGGAGTGTTTGATGAGATATAAGTGGGTACTGAGATGTGGGTGTGTTTGATGAGATATAAGTGGGGTTCTGAGATGTGGGAGTGTTTGATGAGATATAAGTGGGTACTGAGATGTGGGAGTGTTTGATGAGATATAAGTGGGTACTGAGATGTGGGTGTGTTTGATGAGATATAAGTAAGTACTGTAGATGTGGGTGTGGTTAATGAGATATAAGTGGGTACTGAGATGTGGGTGTGTTTGATGAGATATAAGTAAGTACTGAGATGTGGGTGTGGTTAATGAGATATAAGTGAGTACTGAGATGTGGGTGTGTTTGATGATATATAAGTGGGTACTGAGATGTTGGGTGTGGTTGATGAGATATAAGTAAGTACTGAGATGTGGGTGTGGTTAATGAGATATAAGTGAGTACTGAGATGTGGGTGTGGTTGATGAGATATAAGTGGGTACTGAGATGTGGGTGTGGTTGATGAGATATAAGTAGGTTCTGAGATGTGGGTGTGGTTGATGAGATATAAGTAAGTACTGAGATGTGGGTGTGGTTGATGAGATATAAGTGGGTACTGAGATGTGGGTGTGGTTGATGAGATATAAGTGGGTACTGAGATGTGGGATGTGGTTGATGAGATATAAGTGGGTACTGAGATGTGGGTGTGGTTGATGATATATAAGTAAGTTCTGAGATGTGGGTGTGGTTGATGAGATATAAGTGGGTACTGAGATGTGGGTGTGGTTGATGAGATATAAGTGAGTACTAAGATGTGGGTGTGGTTGATGAGATATAAGTGGGTACTGAGATATGGGATGTGGTTGATGAGATATAAGTAAGTACTGAGATATGGGTGTTGTTGATGAGATATAAGTGAGTACTGAGATGTGGATGTGGTTGATGAGATATAAGTGGGTACTGAGATGTGGATGTGGTTGATGAGATATAAGTAAGTACTCAGATGTGTGTGTGGTTGATGAGATATAAGTGAGTACTGAGATGTTGGTGTGGTTGATGAGATATAAGTGGTCCTGAGATGTGGGTGTGGTTGATGTGATATAAGTGGGTACTGAGATGTGGGTGTGGTTGATGTGATATAAGTGGGTACTGAGATGTGGGTGTGGTTGATGTGATATAAGTGGGAACTGAGATGGGGTTGTGGTTGATGAGATACAAGTTGGTACTGAGATGTGGGTGTGGTTGTTGAGTTGAGTACTGAGATGTGGGTGTGGTTGTTGAGTTGAGTACTGAGATGTGGGTATGGTTGTTAAGTTGAGTACTGAGATGTGGGTGTTGTTGTTGAGTTGAGTACTGAGATGTGGGTGTGGATGATGAGTTGAGTACTGAGATGTGAGTGTGGTTGTTGAGTTGAGTACTGAGATGTGGGTGTGGTTGATGAGATATAAGTGGGTACTAAGATGTTGGTGTGGTTGATGAGATATAAGTGGGTACTGAGATGTGGGTGTGGTTGATGTGATATAAGTGGGTACTAAGATGTTGGTGTGGTTGATAAGATATAAGTGGGTACTGAGATGTGGGTGTGGTTGATGAGATATAAGTGGGTACTAAGATGTTGGTGTGGTTGATGAGATATAAGTGGGTACTGAGATGTGGGTGTGGTTGATGTGATATAAGTGGGTAGAGATGGAGTTGTGGTTGATGAGATACAAGTTGGTACTGAGATGTGGGTGTGGTTGTTGAGTTGAGTACTGAGATGTGGGTGTGGTTGTTGAGTTGAGTACTGAGATGTGGGTGTCGTTGATGTGATATAATTGGGTACTGAGATGGGGTTGTGGTTGATGAGATACAAGTTGGTACTGAGATGTGGGTGTGGTTGTTGAGTTGAGTACTGAGATGTGGGTGTGGTTGATGAGATATAAGTGGGTACTGAGATGTGGGTGTGGTTGATGTGATATAAGTGGGTACTGAGATGGGGTTGTGGTATATGAGATACAAGTTTGTACTGAGATGTGGGTGTGATTGTTGAGTTGAGTACTGAGATGTGGGTGTGGTTGATGTGATATAAGTGGGTACTGAGATGGGGTGTGGTTGATGAGATACAAGTTGGTATTGAGATGTGGGTGTGGTTGTTGAGTTGAGTACTGAGATGTGGGTGTGGTTGTTGAGATATAAGTGAGTACTGAGATGTGGGTGTGGTTGTTGAGTTAAGTACTGAGATGTGGGTGTGGTTGATGAGATATAAGTGGGTACTGAGATGTGGGTGTGGTTGATGAGATATAAGTAAGTACTGAGATGTGGGTGTGGTTAATGAGATATAAGTGAGTACTGAGATGTGGGTGTGGTTGATGAGATATAAGTGGGTACTGAGATGTGGGTGTTGTTGATGAGATATAAGTGGGTTCTGAGATGTGGGTGTGGTTGATGAGATATAAGTGAGTACTGAGATGTGGGTGTGGTTGATGAGATATAAGTAAGTACTGAGATGTGGGTGTGGTTGATGAGATATAAGTGGGTACTGAGATGTGGGTGTGGTTGATGAGATATAAGTGGGTAATGAGATGTGGGATGTGGTTGATGAGATATAAGTGGGTACTGAGATGTGGATGTGGTTGATGAGATATAAGTAAGTTCTGAGATGTGGGTGTGGTTGATGAGATATAAGTGGGTACTGAGATGTGGGTGTGGTTGATGAGATATAGTGCGTACTGAGATGTGGGTGTGGTTGATGAGATATAAGTGGTACTAGAGATATGGATGTGGTTGATGAGATATAAGTAAGTACTGAGATATGGGTGTTGTTGATGAGATATAAGTGGTACTGAGATGTGATTGGATATGATGGTTGATGAGATATAAGTGGGTACTGAGATGTGGATGTGGTTGATGAGATATAAGTAAGTACTGAGATGTGTGGTGTGGTTGATGAGATATAAGTGAGTACTGAGATGTGGGTGTGGTTGATGAGATATAAGTGGTCTGAGATGTGGGTGTGGTTGATGTGATATAAGTGGGTACTGAGATGTGGGTGTGGTTGATGTGATATAAGTGGGTACTGAGATGTGGGTGTGGTTGATGTGATATAAGTGGGAACTGAGATGGGGTGTGGTTGATGAGATACAAGTTGGTACTGAGATGTGGGTGTGGTTGTTGAGTTGAGTACTGAGATGTGGGTGTGGTTGTTGAGTTGAGTACTGAGATGTGGGTATGGTTGTTAAGTTGAGTACTGAGATGTGGGTGTGGTTGTTGAGTTGAGTACTGAGATGTGGGTGTGGTTGATGAGTTGAGTACTGAGATGTGAGTGTGGTTGTTGAGTTGAGTACTGAGATGTGGGTGTGGTTGATGAGATATAAGTGGGTACTAAGATGTGGGTGTGGTTGATGAGATATAAGTGGGTACTGAGATGTGGGTGTGGTTGAAGTGATATAAGTGGGTACTAAGATGTTGGTGTGGTTGATAAGATATAAGTGGGTACTGAGATGTGGGTGTGGTTGATGAGATATAAGTGGGTACTAAGATGTTGGTGTGGTTGATGAGATATAAGTGGGTACTGAGATGTGGGTGTGGTTGATGTGATATAAGTGGGTAGAGATGAGTTGTGGTTGATGAGATACAAGTTGGTACTGAGATGTGGGTGTGGTTGTTGAGTTGAATACTGAGATGTGGGTGTGGTTGTTGAGTATGAGTACTGAGATGTGGGTGTCGTTGATGTGATATAATTGGGTACTGAGATGGGGTTGTGGTTGATGAGATACAAGTTGGTACTGAGATGTGGGTGTGGTTGTTGAGTTGAGTACTGAGATGTGGGTGTGGTTGATGAGATATAAGTGGGTACTGAGATGTGGGTGTGGTTGATGTGATATAAGTGGGTACTGAGATGGGGTTGTGGTATATGAGATATCAGTTTTGTACTGAGATGTGGGTCGGGCTGATTGTTGGAGTTGCGTACTGAGATGTGGGTGTGGTTGATGTGATATAAGTGGGTACTGAGATGGGCGTTGTGGTTGATGAGATACCAGTTGGTATTGAGATGTGGTGTGGTTGTTGTAGTGAGTACTGAGATGTGTGGTGTGGTTGTGAGATATAAGTGAGTACTGAGATGTGGGGTGTGGTTGTTGAGATTAAGTACTGAGATGTGGGTGTGGTTGATGAGATATAAGTGGGTACTGAGATGTGGGTGTGGTTGATGATATAAGTGGGTATAAGATGTGGGTTGGTGATGAGATATAAGTGGGTACTGAGATGTGGGTGTGGTTGATGAGACATAAGTGAATACTGAGATGTGGATGTGGTTGATGAGATATAAGTGGGTACTTAGATGTGGTTGATGATGAGATATAAGTGGGACTTAGATGTAGGTGTGGTTGATAGAGATATAAGTGAGTACTGAGATGTGGATGTGGTTGATGAGATATACGTGGGTAATGAGATGTGGATGTGGTTGATGAGATATAAGTGAGTACTGAGATGTGGATGTGGTTGATGAGATATACGTGGGTACTGAGATGTGGATGTGGTTGATGAGATTAAGTGAGTACTGAGATGTGGATGTGGTTGATGAGTTATACGTGGGTAATGAGATGTGGATGTGGTTTGATGATATAAGTGAGTACTGAGATGTGGATGTGGTGATGAGATATACGTGCGGGTACTGAGATGTGGATGTGGTTGATGAGATATAAGTGAGTACTGAGATGTGGATGTGTTGATGAGATATACGTGGGTACTGAGATGTGGATGTGGTTGATGAGATATAAGTGAGTACCGAGATGTGGGTGTGGTTGATGAGATATAAGTGAGTATGAGACGTGGGTGTGGTTGATGAGATATAAGTGGGTACTAAGATGTGGGTGTTGGTTGATGAGATAAGTGGGTACTGGGATGTGGGTGTGGTTGATGAGACATAAGTGAATACTGAGATGTGGATGTGATTGATGAGAAATATAAGTGGGTACTGAGATGTGGGTGTGGTTGATGAGATATAAGTGAGTACTGAGATGTGGGTGTAGTTGATGAGATATAATGGGTACTGAGATGTGGGTGTGGTTGATGAGATATAAGTGGGTACTAAGATGTGGGTTTGGTTGATGAGATATAAGTGGGTACTGAGATGTGGGGTGTGATTGATGAGACATAAGTGAATACTAGATGTGGATGTGATTGATGAGATATAAGTGGGTCCTAGATGTGGGGTGTGGTTGATGAGATATAAGTGAGTACTGAGATGTGGATGTGGTTGATGAGATATACGTGGGTACTGAGATATGGATTTGGTTGATGAGATATAAGTGATACGAGATGTGGATGTGGTTGATGAGATATACGTGGGTACTGAGATGTGGATGTGGTTGATGAGATATAAGTGAGTACTGAGATGTGGATGTGGTTGATGAGATATACGTGGGTACTGAGATGTGGATGTGGTTGATGAGATATAAGTGAGTACTGAGATGTGGGTGTGGTTGATGAGATATCAGTGAGTACTGAAATGTGGATGTGGTGTGATGAGATATAAGTGGGTACTAAGATGTTGGTGTGGTGTTGAGATATAAGTGGTACTGAGTGTGGTGTGAGTTGATGTAGATATAAGTGGGTAGAGATGGAGTTGTGGTTGATGAGATACAAGTTGGTACTGAGAGTGGGTGTGGTTGTTGAGTTTGAGTACTGAGATGTGGGTGTGGTTGTTGAGTTGAGTACTGAGAATGTGGGTGTCGTTGATGTGATATACATTGGGTACTGAGATGGGGTTGTGGTTGATGAGATACAAGTTGGTCAGGATGTGGGTGTGGTTGTGAGTTGGTAGTACTGAGATGTGGGTGTGGTTGATGAGATATAAGTGGGTACTGAGATGTGGGTGTGGTTGATGTGATATAAGTGGGTACTGAGATGGGGTTGTGGATATATGAGATACAAGTTTGTACTGAGATGTGGGTGTGATTGTTGAGTTGAGTACTGAGATGTGGGTGTGGTTGATGTGATATAAGTGGGTACTGAGATGGGTTGTGGTTGATGAGTACAATGTTGGTATTGAGATTGTGGGTGTGTTGTGATGTTGAGTACTGAGATGTGGGTGTGGTTGTTGAGTTAAGTACTGAGATGTGGGTGAGGTTGATGAGATATAAGTGGGGTACTGAGATGATGTAGGTTGTGGTTGATGAGATATAAGTGGGTACTAAGATGTGGGTTTGGTTGATGAGAATATAATGTGGGTACTGAGCTGTGGGTGTGATTGATGGAGTCATAGTGAATACTGAATGTGGATGTGGTTGATGAGGATATATAGTGGGTACTACGATGTGGTTGGTTGATGAGATATAAGTGGGTCCTTAGATGTAGGTGTGGTGATGAGATATAAGTGAGTA
>CALYLW010003343.1:0-10215 GCA_944989445.1 Ampullaceana balthica | reverse complement strand
AGAAAAACCCGTAAAAAACCAAGTTTTTGACTATAAATCCTTTATGTACGAGAAGTAACTAAAAGAATGTTCATTATAATACGCAGCGCCAGACCATCCAGAAATACAAAATTGAAGTTGTGTCGTAAAACATGTTTAATATAATACGCACCGATCAGGAATATGTTAATAAAAAGAGCTGTCAATAAAATACGCACCTTATTGCGCGACAGAAAGGTTGTTCAATAAAATACGCACCGCGACGCTCTATCTCAAAAAATAGCATGATACATAGGAATAAAAAAAATAATCTAAAAAATCAATAATTTAATTACGGTACATGCGATCGATCTGAAATTTTGATACATTGTTTTTATCATCGGTACGAAACTGCCTGCAAAATTTCAGCTCGCTATCTTGCGAGCAAGTGGGTTAAAAATCGATCAAAAGTTTTGGCGACAAGCAAGCAAGCAAGGTCCGCCGCAGACACCACGAGTTAATATAAAGGATTTAATAAAAGATGTGGTCCATATGATATATAACAAATGTGGTCTATACGATATATAAAATAAGAAATATTGCAAGACTATTGGGGGAGACATACATTGACATCGTTCTGTTATCCAGTCAGTCGTTCCTTTGGAACGGAAAAGCTTTTATTAAAACCAAGGCTGCTCCTTAACATACACGGTCAAAAAACGTTTAAATTTCTTTTACAAAGTCACGCTACAAATCAGTAACAGTTTGATTAACTGTTACGGTCAGATGTTGTGGTGTGGGGATGACTACGCATAAATGGGGCTGTGAACACTTGTCCTCGTGGAACGGGGGCAAGTGAACTCAAGGTACGTGCAAGTTGTAATGAATTGACAGGACCACGGTCAAAGGGAGACATGGTGATTGACAGGGTCCAGTCAAAACCGGTCGGACAAGACGGGGGTATAATAGGGGTCACATTGTGTGTCGCGGGGAGAGTGTTAAGTTGCCAAGTAGCAGGCAGGTGAAAGACGTACGATAGAGTGTGGAGTTTTGTGAACGTGGTCCAATCCGGTCGAGCTGGGCCGAGGACTCTGGATGGTATGACCATCAACTGTAAACTGCCAATTGTACTGTACCATAAATATGTTCAAAGCTTCTGGATGTCATTAAACTTATGTTGAAAGAAAACAACCCAGCGTTGCTAAGTCTTTTACCCGTCTACGTGGTAAATATCTGTGGCCAAGGGGGGACCTCAACCCCTAGACAACGACTCCGCCACAGTGGGGGCCCCGTCGAAAAACCGAGCCAAGACGCAGTGCATCAAGACACGTCACTAAAGGAGAAACGACGAAAAACACATCAACGAACTGGCCGTACTAGCCATCCCGATAGCAAGATCATCACGAGAGCGTAGGGCTTACACCTCGTAACGACGAGACCAGGGGTGTTGAAGACAGCCGTAGCAGTGATGTTGACAGACAGCCGTAGCAGTGATGTTACAGACAGCCGTAGCAGTGATGTTACAGACAGCCGTAGCAGTGGTGTTACAGACAGCCGTTGCAGTGGTGTTGTAGACAGCCGTAGTAGTGGAATTGCAGACAGACGCAGAAAGGGAGGCCATACAGACTACACCCGGAAGAGCATCGGAGGAATAACGAACACTAACTTAGACAGTAACACAGAAGCTGACTACAGCCTGGACAACTTCGAGGTTACAACCTCAGTAATACGTGACAGTGAAGGCGGTGACTTTGTGACTCTCTCGCCTATGGATATTGATACTGCCCTGGTATAATGTGTTTTTCTTATGTATGGGTACTATTTGTGTGGTAATTTCTATCGTACAGGCAAGTACAACTTAATTTCTAATATTAAATTAGTATGTTTTAGATATTATATTATATATTTGTATATGATGAATCCCCAAATTGTATTATTGAGATAGTAATTGTTATATTGGGTCCTTAATACAAAACGATAGGAAGACGGTAGACGAATTTGAGATTGTGACCGTAGAGTAACTACTAATATAGAAACATCGAGATGGAATTGCCTAATGTAGAAAAACTGAAACAAAGTGCCCGGGAGCTGGGATTTGAAGGGGAGGAGGCAAAGAGATGGGTTATAGAGGCGTACAAGAGGGAGGAAGATGAGGAAAGAGATAGAAAGAAGAGGGAGGAAGATGAGGAAAGAGATAGAAAGAAGAGGGAGGAAGATGAGGAAAGAGATAGAAAGAAGAGGGAGGAAGATGAGGAAAGAGAAAAACGAAAAGAAGAAAGGGCTAGAAGGAGGATGGAGGAGTCAAGAAGGTTAGAAATGGAGAGACAAAGAGAACTAGAAATGGCCGACAAAATGTATAGAGGAGTTAAAGAGGCAGACAAGATAGGTACAAATAATAACGTTCTAACTACTCAAACCACTTCGGGACCAAAGAAAAGATATAAATCGAGAACCAAACACGTGACTGAGAAACCGGAGTTGAAATGTCAAAAAGGGGTAGCCGAAATTGAGAATAAAAAGTTTTCCAAAAGCGATTTGAATTCCACTACTAGGAAAATTTCGGTAGACACTGCTGCCGCTAGCAAAAAGAAAGGAAAGAAAAGTCAGGAAAGAATTAGCAAGGGGGAAAACGATTACGCAGTCGGACAAGAAAGTTGTTGAAAATGTCAACAATGGTAAAGAAACGGACAAGAACCCTGTAAAACCTGAAAATAATGTTAAAGAAACAGACAATAAAGTGGTAGAACCTGAAAAGAATTATGCCGAACAAGTCAGAGATGAAATTAGGATGGGGGCGGTAGGAAAAGAGACCAAGGAAAACACTCCTGAGCCAGAGAAGAGAGATGATCATTCAGTTATAGACGCCTTAATAGCTGGGACAAAGGGTGAAATTAAATCGGAAGAAATAGAAGTTCAGAATGACTGTGATGAGAAGACTGAAGGAATCGGAGATGTAGAGAAAGTCACACGAGTGGAATATGATGAAGCAAATGATACAATAAATTATTATGCTAGTGATACTTTAGAAAGGAGCACACATAAGAACGAAAAGAAGATAAAGCAGGGTCAATTAACTAATGTAGTGACTGCTAATAAAGGGAAGGAAAAGGGTGAAAGGGAAGATAGCTGGTGGTTAAAAAAAATTGAAGAGGTACGGTTAAAGTGGGAGCAAGAAGATAAAGAATCATTGAGACAAAACGAAGAAAGACAGAGACTGCGACAGAAAAAAGATGAAAAGAAGCAGCGACAATACGAAAAGAGACAGGAGAAAATGTTAGAAAATGATGAAGAGAAAAGAAGAAAACGTAGAATTAAACAGGGAGCTTTAAAAAGTAACGAGAGTAACTGTCAGGAAGAATTATATGGAATAGCCAGCTTATTTTGGGAAGAGCCGTATGTAACGAAAGAAGTTAAGGTGGCAGAACCGGCAGCTGGCGAGATAGCCAGGGAAGAAAGTAATAAACTCATTAGTGAATTGAGAAATAATCTGACCCTTAGAGAGAATGAATTAAAGGAACACAAAGAGACAGTAAGTAAACTAGAGTCAACATTGAACAAGGTTGAAACTAGACTAACGGATCTCGAAAAAGTTGACATCAAACACAGATTAAAAATAGAGGAAACTGAAGTTGAATCAATGAACTTAAGAATGAGAATTGCCGAAATGTACAAACTACTGGCTCAAAATGATGAAGAAAAATCCAGCTGGCTTAAAATAACTAAGGACAAAGATAGAAAGGTAACAGAGCTGAAGAAGTCTGAAGCTGAAAAAGGTGAATTATTAGAAAAATTACAGAGGGAACTAAAAGGAAAAGAGATAGAAAACACAGAAATGGATAGAAACCTAATCAGTACACAAAACAACGTAGCAGATCTGAGTAAGGCCTTAGCCGAAATGGAAAAATCATTAGAAGAATGTAAGAGAGAGAACAAAATAAAACTGAATGAAGCTGAAGTTGAGTCCATGACCTGGAAAATGAAAAGTATCGAGATGGACAACGTATACGCTAGCCTAATAAAAATAGTCAGGGGTAAAGATGAAAAACTAGCAGAGATGAAATTAAACTTAATCATTGCAAACCAAAATATATCAGGGCTGAATAAGACGGTGACTGAGAAAGATGAATGTTTGCAGAACTTACAGTGGAAGCTAAAGGAAATTAAAGACACACTAACTCTAAGAAGAAGAGGAGAATAATGAGTTAACACTGACTATAGCACATAACAAAGAAGACATAAATGACTTATGGCGAATCATTGTTGAAAAGGAAGAGAAAAGGACTGAATTAACGCAAAGATTAACTGGTAATGATACAGACATGACAGTGATTGTGCAGAGAGCGTCCAAGATGCTTGGGACAATAGTTGAAAAACCTCACGAAAAGTGGACCAAAGAAGTACAATTTCGAAAGAGGGAAATTTTACTTAATATGAATAAGAAAAAAAGTAGTGACCTAGATATGCAAGATGGGGCGAAGGTCACTGAACACACCGTGGTCACAGTAGTAACATTAACCTCGGAGGCAAAATGTTTTGAATGTAAGGGAAATAAGGTTTACACGGTCAAAAAACGTTTACATTTCTTTTACAAAGTCACGCTACAAATCAGTAACAGTTTGATTAACTATTTCTAAAAAATGAAAAGTGTTCGTAATAAGAAGCCAGTCTCTCCATAATGAGTATACGTCATCAGTAATCAATAACGAAATTTCGTGTTACATATACACTGATGACATCTGTCATTAAAACATAATTTCCTTATAAAACTAAATCAATCTAGCGTCAGAACAATAGCACGTTCATCCAACGTTCATCCATATTTTTAACCACGTCAAGAGATTGAGCGTCATTACGGCGTAACGAACATCCGGTAGTTACCATGACAACTACAAGATGGCTGACACCTTTCCCATCATAACATAGCCTCTCATGGGATAAACATCGCTTGGGCCAACCCTACGGCCCTCGCTTATTTTACATCACTGTGCGCAACAACTTGAAGGTTTAAGAACCCTTATTGTTACGTTGCCACAGAAAATTCTCCCTTCTACACGGCAGGCGACGGCTTTTGTCCAGGTGCTTTCCCCAGTGGGTGCCACCCTCTTGCAATCAGGCATCACTTTAGCCTTTGTCCACCCGAATCAGTACTCGCCTGTAGGGCTTGAGTCTCCAACTGACCGGTCCAATCTGCGTCCAGTGTGTTATGTAACGCCCCATCACTGTTTAGGCCTATTCTCCTGTTCTAGAAGACAAGGTTATTGCATGTTGACACTCTATGTCGCTAAATTAAACTCTTTATATTTAGAAGTTTTACCCGCCGTTCAAAGTTCGTGTTCTTTTAAATGTGATGGGAAGTTGAAGAAATATTAGAGACAATTCTTTACAGACTCCACTGTTCTGTCACCATAAACGTTGTTAACAGAGTTTCACAGCAATCTATGTTATGTTAACTCACAATAATATTGTCATCAAAATAGGCTCATCATGATTATGTCACTAAAAGTATACAACTGCCTCCTACAACTTCCTCCTACAACCACCTCCTACAACTGCCTCCTACAACCGCCTCCTACAGCTGCCTCCTACAACCACCTCCTACAACTGCCTCCTACAACCGCCTCCTACAACTGCCTCCTACAACCACCTCCTACAACTGCCTCCTACAACCGCCTCCTACAACTGCCTCCTACAACCGCCTCCTACAACAGCCTCCTACAACCACCTCCTACAACTGCCTCCTACAACTGCCTCCTACAACGGCCTCCTACAACGGCATCCTACAACTGCCTCCTACAACTGCCTCCTACGACTGCCTCCTACGGCTGCCTCCTACAACTGCCTCCTACGACTGCCTCCTACAACAGATGCTGATTATTATTGACATCCCTCACTAGTCACGCATTGAATAGTGGGAGGTGGTGGGGTGGACGCTGGGTGGGGTCCGTTTGTCCGGTCTCTGACCAGGAGAGAATGGATAACAGCTAATCGTAAATACTTAACAATTTCAGTTGCCACGGGCAATGTTGGGGAATGTGGGTCATGCCGTATTTGATACTTCCGCTTGAACACGTGATAGTAGCTGCTCTATCACTTGATAAACGATTGTCTAAATTTAGAGGGCTTACAAAATTTGAAATTTTAAAGGTTACCCATACAGTGATTAAAACCCCATCTACATGGAATATATATCAACAGTCATATTTTGATTTGAGATTTCTATAAGTGGAATTTATTCTTAGCGTTGTCTTCCCCAGACATTAGACAAGGAAATGTTTAACTTTGGGTTGGGTCTAGAGCGTAAAAGAGCCTCATTATTAGTAACTAGTTTGTGCTGTGCGCCCCCTTTTTTAAGGGCGCCTACGGCGTCCAGCTTTTTCAAAAGCCCAACTAACTTGTCCTTGTATGATAAATACGTAATATTAAACGTTCTTAAATGTACACAAATTATTTGATAATAGAGCTTTTATTTATTGCAAAAGCTAAGGAAAGTATCCTTATATGATAAATACGAAATATTCCTGAAATGTACACAAAGTATGTATATAATATTTTTTTTACAGTGCTAATCACCACACGATTTTTAAAGTAACTTTAGAAAGCAGCGCACCAAATTACTGCACCAAAAATAACTCTTATCGAACGTCCGCATGAAATTGTTCAATTATTAATAATAGTGTGGAGGGTGTTTAATGTTAATCTGGAAACCAAAATGATTATCCAATTTTTAAAAAAAAGCAGAGTGATGTCCCTTAGCATTAGGCCACATAATTGAGCGTAAATATATATATGATTAGTTCTCAGATTTATTTAACCAATTGGTTGTCTGAAAAAGATTGTTTCTGCTAGTAAAATACAAAATACACAAACAAATTGTGCAATGAAAACAATAAATTTGAGCTTTATTTTTAGACTGATACGACAGTAAACGTTTCGGCTAATGCCTTCATCAGTACAACTAAACATCACAGTAAATAAAGGATTACATATGTTTAATTCCCAACTTCTAATTTTAGATTTTCTGATCTCTAAAAAAATTAACGCTGGGGGCGGGTATGGCTGCCACATGGTTACGTTAAATATTTATTAACAGAAACTTATCTTATCTTGTCTGTTTACAGACGCTCCTTCTATACAGAAGATTATTGCGTCCTACGCTTATCTATGGTTTGTGTTTAGTCCTGCATTTTTATTAGAGATTTAAATGTTGATAAAGTGTTGGTTTTCCTGGATTCTTCAGGCAACCCATTCCACGCCCGAATTCCGGACGGGAAGAAGGAAAACTTGTATGTGTTTGTTCTTGCATACGGAATAAGAAAGGTGTTTTTATCCTTATGTCTATCTGAGGGTTATATTAAGTTATCTTTGTGTTGTATTTCTAAATTAGAATTAATTGCTTTATGTATGATTACTACTTTGCTTTTGGTTCTTCTATCCTCTAGTGTTTCAAGGTTTAATGATTTAACTAATGGTGTTATTCTTGTCAGTTTCGAATATTCTCCAGTAATGAATCTGGCAGCTCTTTTTTGAATTTGTTCTAGTTTATCAATGTTTTCTTTGGTGGATGGGTCCCATACAGAAGATGCATATTCTAGTACAGGTCTCACCAAAGTGAGGTAGCATTTTAGTTTTATATCTCTATTACATTTGTTAAAGTTTCTTTTTATAAAGCCTAAGGTTTTGTTTGATTTTTTACTAACTTCATTGACATGGGGATTCCATGATAGTTTCTCATTTATTAAGACACCTAAGTATTTTGCATCTTTAGTTAGGGTCAGTTCTTTTCCATGAATGTAATATTTTGAATTTATTTGTTTCTTTTTCTTTGTTACTCTTAACAGTTGACACTTTTCTGGGATAAACTTTAGGGATAAACTGTAAACGAGGCTCAAGAAAACGGAAGCGTCGAGTGTCAGCAAGATGGCTGCCTTAGCTAACAGAACAGTAGATGTTAAGTCGTGCGGAATATCCGCCTCTAAACCCTGTCTTGATTTTCAATACCCCCACCCACACGCGCCAAAAACAGATAAAAAGTTAAACCAAGTTTTCAATATAAATAGCCAGCCCTTTTATTTGTCTAATGAGTCTAATGGATCAAAATGTTATTACAACTGCATGGTCCACGGTACTGCCACGCACGACTGAACATTGACATTGTGGTGAAGTAGATACGCCACGACGATTTGTCATTGCGAAAATCTTCATTCAATACAGCGATTTCAGTATTTTAAAAAATTAAGTTTTTAGAAAATATTTAAGAAAATAATTTTCAAGGAAAGGAAGAATTATATTAAAACTAGGAAACGCCAAAGCCAATTGATTTTTGATTTTGCCTATTTTTCTATCCATGAAATATGTTATATTTTAGGCTACAAAAATTGTAATCTTATGTTAGAGATTATCTTTGCTCTGTTACATCAACTCGTATAGATTTTAATGTACTATAAATAATATCAAATAAAAACCAAGGGCATTTATATATGACATATTATGTTTTAACTACTATTAATGTTTACATGTCCACAAGTGTATGATATGCATTTATAGATATAGCCAAAATAATTAAATTTAGTGTAGGGCAACAGAAATATAAAAAAAACTCTGTTATAAAAAAATGATCTGAAACGACAGCTTCCGGTCTCTGGTCAAGTAAAGAATAAAATAACGGTCTTCTCCAAGTGTCTGTCGACATTAAGACGTGCGAGGTGGTGGGAGGGGGAGAGGGTCACCTTCACGCCTTTCTTTAGCCACCCTTATTACGTGTCACACACGCAGCGGTGTCCGGCAATACAATCCCATCTGGGGTACATTGACAATCGCCACGACAGCACGGGTGGGGGGGCACAAAGCGGAGACGCTGGCTGTCGTGTATGGCAGGGCTACCACGGGTAGCTGGGACGCTGGGCGGATAACATAATTGTGTTGGTCCACAGGGCGAAAGAAGGGTCTCTCAGATTCTGTTGACCAACAGGCTTGAAGAGGCGGGCACCCACAAGGGGAAGGTCACATCGGAAGTCCGCCATTGTCACGGGATTCGTTACATAACACAAGGCGGTATTTCTGGGGGGGGGGATGAGGTGTCTTTTTACACGATTTTATTTAAGTCACACTGTTTGTATGTTGTATCCTTCCACACATCCATCCTTCCTTCAAATCTTGAAACGTAAAATTAAACCACTTTTGATGGTCCTAGAGATCTCAAAATTTTACCACAGATAGATCGTGGATGACAATGCATTGTATCAAAATTTCAGATCGATCGAATGTACCGTATTGAAATTATTGCACTTTTAGTTTTTAGTTTTTGTCTATATAAAATATTATCACTTGCGTCAATGAACAATGCCTCAATTCGCCCTAGAGGGATACAATTATTATAACTTTAAAAAGTACTATCAACATCAAGTCTTGCTGGCCGAAATATAAGCGTGATCGATTGCCGACATGGGGGTACGAGGTTCAATTTTCAGTTAGGGGAAAATGTTTTTATTTTGTATTATACATATTTAGTGCAAATTCTATATGTAAATAAAAGCGTGTCCTTTTAAAAAAAAGATTTTTTTACATTTAACTTATTATTATTACACGCTTTTATTTAAGTCACAGTGATTGTATGTTGTATCCATCCATCCATCCATCCATCCATCCATCCTTCCTTCAAAACTTGAAACGTAAAATTATACCACTTCTGATGGTCCTAGAGATCTGAAAATTTTACCACAGATCTTGGATGACTATGCATTGTATCAAAATTTCAGATCAATCAAATGTACCGTTATTAAATTATTGAACTTTTAAGTTTATCTATAGTCTATATAAAAGCATCTGTACCGTCGGCTTTTGTTGACATCTGTGAGTTCGCCCCGCAACCACATCACAATGTTTTTAAAACGTTGGGCGGGCGCTTGTGAGGTGTTTGGTAAAATAAATAGAGGTAAAAAAAGATTTTTAAAAACCAGGTTGTTATAAGTGAACTAAAAAGAATAAAATAAATATACGTAAAAAATTTTTTTTTAAACCACGTTTTTTATAAGCGGACTAAAAAGAAGAAAATAATTTAAAACTTATTCAAGTACTTCGATTTAATATGACTAAAAACGTGGGGTGGATGTTTGGTATAAAACTTAAAGATTTCTAATTTAGAAGGCAAAAGAGAGATCTATAAGTGAGAGAATGAGTGAACCGCATATGTTAAACCTCATAAGCACCCACTGGCCTAGAAATGGAACACTGGCCAAAAAGTGTGAAAGTTTCCAAGTA
>CALYLW010003342.1:0-10226 GCA_944989445.1 Ampullaceana balthica | reverse complement strand
CTGATCAAACCAGGAAAACCAACCCGCTATCAACATTTAAGGTGGTCCATGGGGGAAAAAAAAATTTTCTATGTTTTTTTATTAAGGAAAAAAAAATATCACAGGCCAACAACAAACAATTAGAAAGAAGAAAAATGAAGAAAAAAATTTGAAATTTGAAAAAAATAAAATTTTATTGCAAAAAAACGAAAATTTTCATTCAAATTTGACATTTGCGCAAAGTGTGATAAAAATTTATTCTTTCACAAAATCATAATGAAACTTTGTATACAGACTAAGAATGATATTTGTAAAAACTTAAAAAAGAGATATTTACAACTTATTTGTTTGAATTTTTACAAATCACATTCACCTGAGGTCACCGCACAATTGGTCAAATATTCAGGGGTAGCAATATAAAAAAAATTATTTAAAATTTCCAGAATGAAAAATAAAAAAAATGGCCATTTAAAATCATAGAGAATATCAATGGTAATATGCATGCAAAGTTTGAGGCTTGTAAGTATAATATTTTTCAACTTATCACATTTGGCGTTCCTAAAAAATGAGAAAAATGCAAAGTTGAGAAAAACGAAAAAGAAGTTGAAAAATTATATTTTCAAAAATTCCGAGGTATACAAACAATATAGGATACATACATCTCATTCATACATCAACCATGAGTGAAAATAACTATTTAATAATACAGACGGGCAAAAATAATATATGATTCACATACTTTTTCTAACATCACCCTGCCAAAATAAAAAGTGGCAGACACATAAAAAAAATTTTTTTTTAAATTTTCCATGACACTTTTAAAATAAAAACAATAAACAATGTATAAAGAATATCAATAGAAATAAACTTGCAAAGTTTGAGGCTTGTAACTATCATACTTTAAAACCTATCATATTTGGCATTCTTAAAAATGAGGAAATGCAAAGTTGAGAAAAACATAAAAAGATGTATAAGAATGATATTTTAAAAATTCTGAAGTATACAAACAATATAGGATACATGCATATCATTCATACATTATCCATGAGTAATAAAAACTGTTTAAAAATATAGAAAGACAAAAATAAACTTTATCTCTCAAAATTTTCAAACACCACCCCCCCCGGTAATAAAAAGTACAAAATTAAAATAAAACATTGTAGGACACATTTATGAAAGAAACAACAATAAACTGTGTAAAGAATATCAATAGAAATAGATTGCAAAGTAGAAGACTGCAGCTACAATACTATTTCTCCTGTAACATCTGAAGACAAAAAATATAATTCCTGAACAATAATAAAATATGCACAAAAAAGTTTCAATACTTACATCTAATGACACTTTGTAATATTGACAACTAATGAATGAAATATTTTCATAAACAATGCATAAAAATAAAAGAATGTAAAGAAAGAAATATAAATAATAAAATTGATAAATAAATAATCATATCAATTTCAAATTATCCACTGCGAGCTCCAACAGCTTTTCCTCGTAGGTGCCAGACTTGGGTGATAACATGCAGGTTGAATGTATTCTTCTGGTGTTTATTCATTTATAAAGAGCATCATAGGCTTATACAAAACATCCCCATAAGAGCATGGCCTGATCCAGTCACTAAGGCTTTGAGCCACAGCTCCTTTGCTGACATTCAAAAGTTGCAGTCGCATACAACTGATGAGTAAGAAGATGAGGTGACGAAGGCACGCATGCTGCATGAAAGTAAATAAATCCAGTTCAGTGTGTGTTTTTTACATTCATTTCGAATGAGGAAAGTCCCCCAGCATTCAGCCATGGAGGCTGAAAGGCATCGATCTGCATGAATGTTGAAGCAGAGAGCCCTTAGATGTACCGATGTGATGCCCTTAGATGTACCGATGTGATGCCCAGTGATTTTTCAGTTCTTGAAGCTGATGGCGGAGAGAAGTGACCACTGTTCATAGCTGGTGGTGAAGAGTTACCACAGTTCTTTGAAGATAGTACTGGTCTGCTCTTCATCAGTTGCCTGGCTCTTCTTATCCTGGAGGGGTTTTATCTCCTGCATTTTAGAAAATAGAAAAAGTTGTATTATTCAATTTTGAAGAATAACATAGGCGTCATAGGCTTATACTTATTCGATGCAAATGTAGGCAAAAAGTATTGAGTAATGATAATAGGATTATAACTATTTGTTATGATTTTTCTTCTTTGTATATATCTGTTTTTAATTTTAGGGTATTTAGGATTATTGCACTCAATTTTTCATTGATATTCATCATCATGCTTGTCATTGACTACATTTGTTGTCATTGAATGAGTCATTGACAACGAAATAATTTTGTTCATCGTCATTTCAAATTAGACACGTGTTACGAGCACAAACATAAGGAAATGAGAACTTGAATGTTTATTTCTATTAAATATATAATTTTATATTTAAATTTAATATTATTTAGCACCGGTAGCTATTATTTAATTTGTTTGCCATTACACATAAGCGTATCATATCATGTATCATAATCATAAGATTCACGATGGCTAAGCCTAATACTAATACTAATACTAGTAGTAGTAGTACTAGTATTACTACAACTGAAACTGCTTTGAAAACTAACTAACTAATTCATTCATGGTCTAAAATTACCAAAAAATGTTTATTAAATACAAAATTAAATTCAACTTACCTATTCAACACAAGAAAATGTGTCCAAATTTGAACTTTTGTTTAGTCATCCAAAATAAAATTGTTCGATCGATAATTGGTTGTGCTTCTCGATCCAATGTTTCATTGCGAAATGAGGCAACGAAATGTTGCATGATGGGAATTTTAGTTCATTTCGAGAGTTGGACGAGTCCATTACACAGTGGGGTTGATAAGCTTTCCAACGATACCAAATATGCCTAGGTAGCTTTATAATTATGAATGTAAAAGCAAAGGGCGCCCTATAGGGTACATTTGGACGAATTTTCGCCCCCAAGTCAAAATGGTATCTCCCTATACCTCTTTCAAATACATTTTTAAACACTTTTTAAAACTCTAATAAAAAATGCAAGAATGGTCATGCCAGTAGGACGCAATATTCTTTGGTATACAAGGAAAGTCTGTAACATTAATGTTTCTGTTTTATTTATTTTACTTTCAATCAATACATTTAAATTTAATCTTTGAAAAAATTACTTATTGACAGTCTTATAATTGTACAAATTCATTTTTTTTAAAATAATTAAAATGTTAAAATGTCATTAGCTGTTAAAATTCTGGGGTAGGCCGAGACTCTGATTTAGAACCACAACTCGTTAAGTTCATTGTGCAGAGTGGACCAAACCTCCACCACCACTTCATCAAACTATCTGACCACTGTCCACTTCTACAACATCGTTTATCTTGTGTCCACTCTGCGGGATTGGTTGCCATTTAACTGATGCGAACATCCTCTCGTCTTCTGTCTTAACATAGCCCAGATCTTTTAGTGGACATCACTGGTTAAATATAATCGATACGGGGGTCCCCACTCGGTCACACCCACGAGACTCGTCCAGGGGGTCTACAGTTGTGTTTAATGAAACCCCAATTGTTACCAACTTTATGTTTATGGTGTCAGTAATAAGTAATTTTTATCTAAATTAATTTTTTACTGAATATTGCAACTGCGAATTTTAAAATTCAATGATTTTTAAATTAAAAAAAAATAATAATAAAAGAATGATTAATCTTCTATGTTTTTGTTCGTGGCACGATAAAGTGAGAGTTATTGAATCAATGAAGTTCTCATTATTTTTACGGTAGGTCTTATATTGTACTTGTGCCTCAATGTTAGGGAATATCCGAGTGGTCTTGGATAGTAGCCAAGAGACATATTTCATAATGACCAATACTCACTTTAGGTTAACAGACAAAACGGCCCCGAAAATAGGGCTCCGACATAACGGCCCCGACTATAGGGCCTTGGATTAATAGATGGGCTAATAGTAAAATGTCCAATCAAATTTTATATTCGTAATTTTACTCAACTATTCAGTGTCAGATTTAGCTCACAAGAATCAATAATAATGATATCACAATAGTGAATTTAATAGTCTTTACGCGAAATGGTACCAATCACGGCTGTTTGTTGACAAGAAATAATATAATAACATCACAAGAAATAATTTTTCAATTTTACCACTTTTTTAAGAGTGACAAATTGGACAAAAGCTTAAAATGAAATAAAATAAATTAAAAAATTAATAAATAAATACATAAATAAATAAAGTTTTTGTTAAAAAATAAAAACAATTTGTCTGGGGCTGTTTTGACCGGGGCCGTTATGTCAGGGCCGTTTTAACGGGTCATCCGGAACACTGTATAGTTAGCTGTAACAAGCTGAGGACCCTCAATATGGATGGCACACTGTATAGTTAACTGTAACAAGCCGAGGACCCTCGATATGGATGGCACACTGTATAGTTAACTGTAACAAGCCGAGGACCCTCGATATGGATGGCACACTGTATAGTTAACTGTAACAAGCCGAGGACCCTCGATATGGATGGCACACTGTATAGTTAACTGTAACAAGCCGAGGACCCTCCATATGGACGGCACACTGTATAGTTAACTGTAACAAGCCGAGGACCCTCGATATGGACGACACACTGTATAGTTAACTGTAACAAGCCGAGGACCCTCGATATGGATGGCACACTGTATAGTTAAAAGTGCAAACAAACGCATGGCAGACATCACAAATATTGTTTCTCATTACACACAAAAGGCGGTTCCAATATCGACTTCGGTCTTTGTGTTTCGATCAACGAATGTGGGCCAGGGGCGTAGATAGCAGCAATGAAGGGAGCAAGTGGCCCTACCATTTTTTAAAGTTTTTAAAAAAATTTTATGTTTGCATGGAAGTCAATGTCAAAAATCTTGCCGCGACCCCTAATAGAACGAGACAGTAGTGAAATTAATGATCAGTGGCCTATTTGTTAAACAAATAAACCAAAGGGGGGGGGGATCTACAATGTGGGTCGACTCAATAATGGACTTTCAAATAAAAGCTGAACTACATCAAACAATGAAGTCAAATTGAATATATATAATCATCAACATACATAATTCCCTTAATGGATGTAATGCTTCTTGGATGTAATGCTGATTTGTTCAATAGTGCGCACCAAAGATTACTGCACCAAATATAACTCTTTTCGAACGTTCCGCATAAAATTGTTCAATATGATAATAAATGAATAAATAAAAATAAATAAAATAAATGAAAGTTCTGTATTACGTTATTTTTTAATCTGATGTGTATTTATTTTGAAAACTTCCGTCATTTTTTGACGGGTCATACACTAGCATTTAAAATATATATTTTTAAAAAAAACAAAAAAACTTGAGAAATGACTTGTTTGACATCATATCCACGAATATTTCCGCCATGGATTAAATTTTAAAATCATTTTTATGATATCGATGCACTAGTGAAGATAAACAGGTCCACAATAAGGATTCACGAATTCTCTGTAAATCATGCACACTACATGCACACATTTACATGCACACTGTCACGTCAAATAATAACTGGATTGTTTCCCATTTTCATTCCTTCTATTTGATTCATCGTGTGTTTGGTTGCTGTTTCTTAAATTGTCCTTTTGGCCGGGGTCATATTTTGTTCAGGGAAAATTTTATGAGGGTAGGAAATTTACTTGATTGGATGTAAATAACTTGAATAATGTAAATAACTTGAATAATGTAAATAACTTGAATAATGTAAATAACTTGAATAATGTAAATAACTTGAATAATGTAAATAACTTGAATAATGTAAATAACTTGAATAATGTAAATAACTTGAATAATGTAAATAACTTGAATAATGTAAATAACTTGAATAATGTAAATAACTTGAATAATGTAAATAACTTGAATAATGTAAATAACTTGAATAATGTAAATAACTTGAATAATGTAAATAACTTGAATAATGTAAATAACTTGAATAATGTAAATAACTTGAATAATGTAAATAACTTGAATAATGTAAATAACTTGAATAATGTAAATAACTTGAATAATGTAAATAACTTGAATAATGTAAATAACTTGAATAATGTAAATAACTTGAATAATGTAAATAACTTGAATAATGTAAATAACTTGAATAATGTAAATAACTTGAATAATGTAAATAACTTGAATAATGTAAATAACTTGAATAATGTAAATAACTTGAATAATGTAAATAACTTGAATAATGTAAATATCTTGAATAATGTAAATAACTTGAATAATGTAAATAACTTGAATAATGTAAATAACTTGAATAATGTAAATAACTTGAATAATGTAAATAACTTGAATAATGTAAATAACTTGAATAATGTAAATGACTTGAATAATGTAAATGACTTGAATAATGTAAATAACTTGAATAATGTAAATAACTTGAATAATGTAAATAACTTGAATAATGTAAATAACTTGAATAATGTAAATAACTTGAATAATGTAAATAACTTGAATAATGTAAATGACTTGAATAATGTAAATAACTTGAATAATGTAAATAACTTGAATAATGTAAATAACTTGAATAATGTAAATGACTTGAATAATGTAAATGGCGCCAAATGTTAACGTACATCGCGAGTTTAACATTGGGCTTCACCCTCGGTGGATCTCAAATCTTTTCTCTCGTCCCCAATGTTGTCGAATATACTGTGATTTCATTATTCATGTCCACTGGGTTTCATGATAGCTAAAAAAAATAATTTTAAACGACAGTAAAATAATTTTTAGAGGATAACGTGAAGTTAATTTTTTTAAATATGCTTTAAAATGATTGTGCATCTTACAGGCTGCAGCGTGTTAAAGTCCGAAAAATGCGATATTAGATTTTTTTAAATATATTAAAGCCGGTTTTGGACGAGTTCGTAATTGGTGTGATTTTAGAAATGACGAGCTATTTTTAAATCCCTTATATTAACTTCACCGCCGTCTCTCTCTGTCTGTCTGTCTCTCTCTCTGTCTCTCTCTCATCATCTCATGGGCTCGGCGGGCGGAAAAACAAAAGTCGAAAATGACCCACTTCCAATGATCCGATCGAACTGACATTTGGCACACGGACCCGTCTTACCTAACAATGCATCGTATTAAAATTTCAGATCGATCGAACGTACCGTAATTAAATTAATGCATTTTTAGTTTATCCTTATATGAGGTATGTAATTTTAATTCACGATTTGTTATTGTTTTTTTGCCACGTGAAAGTTTGAGCATTGAGGCGACCCAACGAAACGACGGTGCGCTTTTGTTTACATTTTACGTGTCACTCTGAGCTCGGTCAAGCGAATCGGTGACCAGACTTTTCCCCTCTCCCCCCACCCACCCCTCCCCCCCCCCACTAGGGTTATGATGCAAAGTTGAGTTAAGACAGATTCAGTCTGTAAATGTTTGAATATAATCAATACTTTTAGTTATGTCTCATCTATAAGGGATTTATAGTCAAAAACTTTGTTTTTACGGGGTTGTTTAATTTTAATTCCAGTTCCACGTGAGTTTGAGTTGACGCCGACCGTCGTGTTGACGACGACCGTCGTGCCGACACCCCCTCACATCCCACCCCCATTTATTAAAGACAAGGGACATCACTCAGTGTCAGTCTGTAAATGTTTAAAAATAATCACTACTGTTAGTTATGTCTCATATATAAGGGATTTATAGTCAAAAACTTTGTTTTTACGGGTTTGTTTTATTAAATCCCTTATATTAACTTCACGGCCGTCTCTCTCTGTCTCTCTCTCATCATCTCATGGGCTCGGCGGGCGGAAAAACAAAAGTCGAAAATGACCCACTTCCAATGATCCGATCGAACTGAAATTTGGCACACGGACCCGTCTTACCTAACAATGCATCGTATCAAA
Source organism: Ampullaceana balthica (assembly GCA_944989445.1). Classification (NCBI taxonomy): domain Eukaryota; kingdom Metazoa; phylum Mollusca; class Gastropoda; family Lymnaeidae; genus Ampullaceana; species Ampullaceana balthica. The sequence goes on along the minus strand of CALYLW010003342.1, from coordinate 2,360 downwards.
ATTTCAGATCGATCGAACGTACCGTAATTAAATTAATGCATTTTTAGTTTATCCTTATATGAGGTATGTAATTTTAATTCACGATTTGTTATTGTTTTTTTGCCACGTGAAAGTTTGAGCATTGAGGCGACCCAACGAAACGACGGTGCGCTTTTGTTTACATTTTACGTGTCACTCTGAGCTCGGTCAAGCGAATCGGTGACCAGACTTTTCCCCTCTCCCCCTCCCACCCACCCCTCCCCCCTAGGGTTATGAAGCAAACTTGTGTTAAGACAGATTCAGTCTGTAAATGTTTGAAAATAATCAATACTGTTAGTTATGTCTCATATATAAGGGATTTATAGTCAAAAACTTTGTTTTTACGGGTTTGTTTTATTAAATCCCTTATATTAACTTCGCGGCCGTCTCTCTCTCTCTCTCTCTCTCTCTCTCTCTCTCTCTCTGTCTTGGGCTCGGCGGGCGGCGGGCGGAAAAACAGAAGTCAAAAATGACCCACTTCTCATGATCCGATCGAACTGAAATTTGGCACACGGACCCGTCTGACCTAACAATGCATCGTATCAAAATTTCAGATCGATCGAACGAACCGTAATTAAATTAATGCATTTTTAGTTTATCCTTATATGAGGTATGTATTTTAAATTCACTGTTTTGTTATTGGTTTTTTTTCCCACTTCCACGTGAGTTTGAGTTGACGCCGACCGTCGTGTTGACGCCGACCGTCGTGCCGACACCCCCTCACATCCCACCCCCATTTATTAAAGACAAGGGACATCACTCAGTGTCAGTCTGTAAATGTTTAAAAATAATCACTACTGTTAGTTATGTCTCATATATAAGGGATTTATAGTCAAAAACTTTGTTTTTACGGGTTTGTTTTATTATTAAATCCCTTATATTAACTTCGCGGCCGTCTCTCTCTCTCTCTGTCTTGGGCTCGGCGGGCGGGCGGAAAAAGAGAAGTCGAAAATGACCTACTTCCCATGATCCGATCGAACTGAAATTTGGCACACGGACCCGTCTGACCTAACAATGCATCGTATCAAAATTTCAGATCGATCGAACGTACCGTAATTAAATTAATGCATTTTTAGTTTATCCTTATATGAGGTATGTAATTCAAAATTCACTGTTTGTTATTGTTTTTTTTTCTTCCAGTTTCACGTGAGTTTGAGTTGACGCCGACCGTCGTGTTGACGCCGACCGTCGTGCCGACACCCCCTCACATCCCACCCCCATTAATTAAAGACAAGGGACATCACTCGGTGTCAGTCTGTAAATGTTTGAAAATAATCAATACTGTTAGTTATGTCTCATATATAATGGATTTATAGTCAAAAACTTTGTTTTTACGGGTTTGTTTTTTAAATCCCTTATATTAACTTCGCGGCCGTCTCTCTCTCTCTCTGTCTTGGGCTCGGCGGGCGGGCGGAAAAACAGAAGTCAAAAATGACCCACTTCCCATGATCCGATCGAACTGAAATTTGGCACACGGACCCGTCTGACCTAACAATGCATCGTACAAAATTTCAGATCGATCGAACGTACCGTAATTAAATTAATGCATTTTTAGTTTATCCTTATATGAGGTATGTAATTCAAAATTCACTGTTTGTTATTGTTTTTTTTCTTCCAGTTTCACGTGAGTTTGAGTTGACGCCGACCGTCGTGCCGACACCCCCTCACATCCCACCCCCATTTATTAAAGACAAGGGACATCACTCGGTGTCAGTCTGTAAATGTTTGAAAATAATCAATACTGTTAGTTATGTCTCATATATAAGGGGTTTATAGTCAAAAACTTTGTTTTTACGGGTTTGTTTTATTAAATCCCTTATATTAACTTCACCGGCGTCTCTCTCTCTCTCTCTCTCTCTCTCTCTCTCTCTCTCTCTCTCTCTCTCTCTCTGTCTGTCTGTCTTGGGCTCGGCGGGCGGAAAAACAGAAGTCAAAAATGACCCATTTCCCATGATCCGATCAAACTGAAATTTGGCACACGGACCCGTCGAACCTAACAATGCATCGTATCAAAATTTCAGATCGATCGAACGTGCCATAATTAAATTAATGCATTTTTAGTTTATCCTTATATGAGGTATGTAATTCAAAATTCACTGTTTGTTATTTTTTTTTAAATTCCAGTTCCACGTGAGTTTGAGTTGACGCCGACCGTCGTGTTGACGCCGACCGTCGTGCCGACACCCCCTCACATCCCACCCCCATTTATTAAAGACAAGGGACATCACTCGGTGTCAGTCTGTAAATGTTTGAAAATAATCAATACTGTTAGTTATGTCTCATATATAAGGGATTTATAGTCAAAAACTTTGTTTTTACGGGTTTGTTTTATTTTCCCTAAA
>CALYLW010003341.1:0-10254 GCA_944989445.1 Ampullaceana balthica | reverse complement strand
CTCTATACTCTATACTAACAGGGCCGTCTTCATGCATAGGCCCGTTGGGCATTTGCCCGGGGGCCCACGAGCATAGGGGCCCCATGTGAATATTTTTATTTATATATGATATGTATATTTTTTCGGGGGGGGGGACTAGAAACTGACCGGTCCCAGGCCACAGCGTCCACGCTGCCATAGTGCTTGTCCCAGTAGTGACCAGCAGAGACGTGTTCGCCCAGGTCAATGGACCTGATGACCTGGCGTTGCTTGTTGGCCTTGTAGTGTCTCTGTGCTCTGGACCTGACTTCACCATAGTCCTGGAAGGAAGAAATCATTATACTAATGAGTGAGTCTGGTCAGATAGAACTGAGAAATACAGGCTGGTCAGATAGAACTGAGAGCTACAGACTGGTCAGATAGAACTATTAACTGCAGACTAGTCAGATAGAACTGAGGACTACAGACTAGTCAGATAGAACTGAGAACTACAGACTAGTCAGATAGAACTAAGAACTACAGACTGTTCAGCTAGAACTGCAGACTGGTCAGCCAGAATTGAGAACTAAAGACTGGTCAGATAGAACTGAGAACTACAGACTTGTCAAATAGAACTGAGAACTGCAGACTGGTCAGACAGAACTGAGAACTACAGACTGGTCAGATAGAACTGAGAACTACAGACTGGTCAGATAGAACTGAGAACTACAGACTGTTCAGATAGAACTGAGAAGGAAATCTGGTTTCAAATATTTCAGCTCTTTGCCTCTGAGAAAAATACGTCAATAAATTCCCGTAACATTTACAGTACATAAACTATTTATTGTTTTCTACTTTCATCCAGATACTAGCACAATCCCGTGCAGTGCGAGGGCTTAAACTGACGCTGTGTGAGATACCATTTTCTGTAAAATATCATTTTAAATTGTCATCAAAATGTTTCTTTACCTCATCAATGACCTCTCTGCCCCTGACGACCTCCATCTCGTCCAAGACTGACCTGACAACCTGGTACAACCTCAAGTCCAGATAGGCTGAGCTGGACAAATCGGTCCATTTGTAGGATCCTAACTGCAACTTGCTGGTGGTTTGTGTGTGTAGGTTGGAGGGATGCGGGCGTGAAGGAAAAGAGAAGCGGAAATACATTTCACGCAAAATCACATCAGCTGATTAATCTATATATATATAAAAATCAAAGTATGTATGTATGTATGTCCTTTATAGCCGACTAAACCATTCATCCGATCGCCATGAAACTTTTGGAGACTTTCGAGTACGCTCCTGGGATGGTAACTGGCTACTTTTTTTTGTGCAAAATTTAACACTCATGGGGCGCCGGGGGCCCATAATATGATTTTTTTCTAATATGAGCTATATAAAAATTAGTTTAAGCGTTAGCTATTAGGAACATTGATGGATCTTAACCAAACTTTGTATATAACAACTTGTTAGCCAATATTGAAATACTATAGGGCACTAATTTCCTAATGCCAGTTTCATCGTGGCTGGGGGGCCCAAAATGTCTTTTTTAAACAAATGTTTAAGATTTTATTCTCCATTCAATTATTAAAGATCTTGAGAAATATAGATACATATATTCACTATGAAATTGATTGAAATAAACAGGTGTTTTGAACTTGACATCTTGCACTAAATGGGCCCTGGGGTCCTTTATGTAGTTTTTTGCTAATATGGGCTATATAAAAATTAGTTAATGCGTTAGCTACTGAGTAAATGAATTAGATCTTAACCAAAACTTTGTATACAAAAACTTGGTAGCGCATATTAAAATAACAAAGGGCACTGCACTTCTAATGTCCAATTGTTCAGGGATGGGGGCCCCAAATGTCTTTTTTTCGTATATGTTTGAGATATTATTTGACATTCTATTTTTAACGTTCTTGAGAAAAATATCCATGATGAAACTGAAATTAAAATGAACTGCATTTTGAAATTTACATCTTACATTGAATGGGCCGGGGGCCCCAAATGTCTTTTTTTGGTATACTCTAAGATATTATTTCCCACTCAGTTTTTAACGATTTTGTGAAATATATCCATGATGAAACTGAATTTAAATGCACAGGTTTTCAAATTGTACATCTTGAACCGAATGGGCCCGGGGGCCCCTTAATGTATTTTTTCTTATATTAGCTAAATAAAAATTAGTTTAATTGTTAGATAATGAGAAAATAACTGGATTTTGACCAAACTTGGTATATAAAAGCTTAAGAACTATATTAAACTTACTATAGGGCACTGAACTCATAATGTCCACTTTCCTCGGGGCTGGGGGCCCTAAATGTGTTTTTAATAAACTTTTAGTATATTGTATTCCTCATTCAATTTTACACGATATTGAGCAATATAGATAAATATATTTATTATTTATATATTTTTTATGAAAATGAACAGATTTTCGAACGTCATATGTTAAACTGATGGGCCCGGTGACCCTTAAATTAATTTCTTTTTTTTTAAATCTATATGTGTATTCCTTTTTACTGAGATCGTTGCAACGCACGATGGGTCTGCCAGTAGATAATAAATAGTTTCGTTAGTTCATATATTATAAATCCACAATTTACAATTTTCTGACAACTCAGAAGACATTTTGATAAAGTGTTTGGGTTTGTTAGTGGCTAAGTCCAACATACAGGGCCATCTCCATGTTCGTGATGATGTCCAGTGAGGAGCCCAGGGTCACGGGATACAGGGCTGCCCCGCAGACGTGGGCCAGCGAGACCTGGTCCAGCGACGTCCGGTGCTTGATGGACTCTGAGCTCAACAGCACGACCACGACCTGTGAACCGATACACTTACATTCAGAGGAAAGATAACACTTTTTGTTTGAAGATTTCATTTAGATACACCGTGAGCTCAGCATCTCACCGCACACTAACCTTCTCTCCACACACACAACTCACCACACGTTAAACTTCTCACACACACACACACACACAACTCACCACACGTTAACCTTCTCTCACACACATTCCTTCACAAATAAAACATCTCGCTCACACATAAAACTTTACTCGAACACAAACACACACACCTCTTCAAGTCCACCCACGTAAAATCACTCACACAAATCTTCCCGTATGTAAGTAAGCCTACTCAACCACACATAAAAATCTCCACACACACACACACACACGCATACAACCTCATATAACAACCTCCCACATCTCCCCACACATAAAATAAGCAACCTCACATCGCATAAACCTCTTCGCCCTCACACACTCAGCCGCTAATTTGTTTTCCCTCAAGCACACTCCCTCACTGCATACAAACACCCCACTCGCATGTTTTTAGCCCAGGCCGATTAAAGTTTGGTTTTGTACTGCTAACCCCTGACCTATGAACTCTAACCTTGGCTTGTAAGATGGCGTTCGCTGCGGCAGTCGATTCTTGTTCGGAGATCCCCGGTCCTGATTTAGCTGTGGTCACTCTCAGGCCTTCTGAGTCCAAAGCCCCTGTGACGTCATCAATAGTCACATTAGATAATCAACAGAATTTAAGATTAGACGATGGTTCCATTCTAACTAGAAACAAAGGGGCCGTCCATAAAGTACGTCACGCTATTTTTGACCATTTTAACTCCTCCCTGTCACAAACTGTCACACATCTCGGCCCCCCCCCTAAAGTACGTCACACTTTCGAACAAAAATGTCCTAAAATGTTGTTTTTTATTAACAAAATAATTAAAATGTAATATAAAACACCGTGACGTCACACATGGCCGGACCCCCCTCCCCCCTGTCACAAACTCTCACACTTTCTTACATCCCCCCCTCTGGAGCGTGACGTACTTTATGGACGGCCCCAAAGGCGGCTAGAGGTAGCCTCTCAGACACTGACGACAGCCATTCATAGCGAACGTCCCAACTAAAGAGACAAATTTTCTTTTGAGTAAAGTATTTTATCTTTGTAATAATACCATTTAGTGCAGGGATGTCCAAAGTCCGGCCCGCGGGCCAAAACCGGCCCGCGAAGCCATTTTAACTGGCCCGCGGCCTCATCTGAAATAATCAATTAACTGACGTATTATTTCTGTGTATTATTTATTTTAAAAGTAGAAATTATTTTTGCTTAATTTTGCACTTAAAAAAGAAATTGGGGAATTCATGGAAGATAAAGGACAACCAATGCCATAAGTATCTGATACTGCTTGGGTGGCAGATTTAGCACTTTTAGTTGATATGACAAGACATCTAAACGTAGTTAACACAAATCTTCAAGGTCAAAATTTAGTGGTAAGCCAATCATATTCAGCTATCACGACCTTTGGGAACAGGCTGCAACTTTTTCAAAGCCAACTTTCTCATATGCAGCCTTATACCACACATTTCCCCTCACTACAGGAAATCATGACAAGTTTCCCAGAAAGAAGCTTCAATGAGCAAATGCAGAGGTATGTTGCAGATATCACATCCCTGGCTGATGAATTTTAAAGATACTTTCAGAACTTTGCAACTCTTGAAAAGGACATCATGTTATTTCCTTCACCTTTCTCTGCTGACCCTGATAATGCTCAAGGCAATATGAAGATGGAACTCATTGAGTTACAAAGTGATAATGAAATTCGCAGCTGACAACAACAACTTTCTCTCAACGACTTTTACCTACAGCTAGATAAAGAGAGATATAAAGAGATTCGAACATTTGCTAAGAAAATGCTCAGCTTTTTTAGCTCGACTTACTTGTGTGAGCAGACATTTTCAGTTATGAATTTTAACAAGAACCATGTGAGGACGATAATAAGTGACTCTCACCTACGGGATAACACACGTATCAAAATCAGTGTCATTGAACCGGACCTCAACTATTTACTGCATTCAAGATCTCAGTTTCACACTTCACATTAAAATTTTGCGATAAAAACTTCTCAACCTTTGTCATCATATATATATTTACGCTCAATTATCGCTGACTGCCTCACGCCTAACGCTAAGGGACATCACTCTGCTTTTTTAAAAAAAAATTGAAAATATGGACTTAAAATCATAATCATTTTGGTTTTCAGATTAACATTAACCAAACAACGCACGAACCTTTGACGTCAGCATTTTGTTGTAAACAGTGCTGACTGAATTGTTTTTTGGTGCAGTAATTTGGTGCGCTGCTTTCTAAAATTAGTTAAAAAATCGTGTTGTGATTAGCACTGTAAAAAAATATTATATAAATACTTTGTGTACATTTCAGAAATATTTCGGATTTATCATACAAGGATAAGTTACTTGGGCTTTTGACCCCCCAAAAAAACTGGGCGCCGTAGGCGCTCTACAACCCCTATTATTAAATACTTTGTGTAGATTTAAGGAAAATTAATATTACGTATTTATACAAGGACAAGTTAGTTGGGCTTTTGAAAAAGGTGGGCGCCACGGCACCGCAGCACAACCTAGTTTTTATATAATTTTAATCCGGCCCGCGAGGGTCTATATTTCAAGGAATTTGGCCCGCCATTCAAAAAGTTTGGACACCCTTGATTTAGTGTAACCAATTACTTAGATTTAGATATGCTTTTAACCAAGGAAAGGAAATCAAAATAGCACATAACAGACGTGCTTTCGAAAATTTCTAAATATCTCATTATTCGCTGGTGCGGGAACTATTGTTATGATGTAATGAAAAATAAATATTTTACTATGACTGACTAAATAGGTATGTCAGTTCTATGGCATCCGTCCATCCTCATGGGATGATGGCGTTTCCTCCTGCTCCTCTACCCCCCCCTTCCCCTTTCTCCTGGCCCTTTTCTCCTCGCTCTTGACTGTAAGGGAAGCTTCCGCGACTTGGATGCCCTCGCGTACTTTAGCCCGCCAGGAGGTGCGTTCCTCAGCAATGGTTTCCCACGTTTTATGGTCTATCTGCGCCAGACTCATGTCTTTCTTGCAGACATCCTTGAAGCGCAAGCAGGGGCGTCCTCTCTTCCGCATACCAGTTGCCAGCTCACCGTAAAGCAGGGCTCTTGGAATGCGCTCCGAGTTCATCCTGCGGACATGTCCCAGCCACCGCAGGTGCCTCTCACTCAGGATTGAGTGCATGCTCAGCATATGACTCCTTCTGAGTACCTCGACATTCGTTATCTTGTCCTGCCACTTGATGTGCAGAATCCTGCGCAAGCATCGTAAGTGGAAGCTGTTGAGTTGCTTTGTTTGTTTGGCATAGGTCGTCCAGCACTCGCTGCCATAGAGGAGTGTGCTGAGCACGCAGGCCTGGTACACAGTGATTTTTGTCCTAGCAGTGAGCTGTGCATTGTTCCACACTCTTTTATTCAGCCTAGCCATTAATGATGAAGCCTTGCCGATTCTGGTTTCAATTTCCTTTTCCAGGGAGAGTGTGCTTGTGATGTTACTGCCAAGGTAGGTAAAATCATCGACGACATCCAAGGTGTTTCCCTCAATGGAGATTGCTGGGAAGCAGTCAGTTCCTTGTCTCATAATGTTGGTCTTTTTTAGGCTTATCGTTAGACCAAAATCTTTGCATGCCTCTGAGAACGTGTCGACCAAAAGTTGGAGACCTATCTCTGAGTGTGAGGTAAGGGCTGCGTCATCCGCGAAGAGCAGCTCTCTAATTAAAACATTTTCCACTTTTCTCTTTGCACGGAGACGGCTGATGTTGTACAGATTTCCATCCGCCCTGGTATGGATGTTTACACCCTCGAAACAGTCCTCGAATGCATGACGCAGTAGCATCGAGAAAAAGATACCGAAGAGTGTTGGAGCCAGTACACAGCCCTGTTTGACTCCGCTACAGACTGGGAAGGGTTCTGAGGTGGCACCATCGAAGAGCACTGTGCTGTGCATATTGGTGTGGAAGGACTCGATGATGGAGAGAAGCCGCGGCGGGCATCCTATTTTTTCCAATATACGTAGCAGACCCTCGCGGCTGACCAGGTCAAATGCCTTTGTTAGATCTATGAAGGCAACAAAGAGGGCTTTCTGTTGCTCCCGACATTTCTCTTGTAGCTGACGGAGTGAGAAGATCATGTCCATTGTTGACCGGCCAGCCCGAAAACCGCATTGTGATTCTGGGTAGACAGTTAATGGTGTAGAAATACGCCCATTTTTTTAAAACCTTCGTAATGTTGGATTATTGTGATGAATGTAATCATATGTATGGCAGGAATTTATCATACTAAAACTGTTTAACCAATGACAACTTCGTACTGATTATACACTGAACATATTTGATTACTTTATGTACGCTTCGCTCATCGTTTCATAAGATCCACTTTGGGGGCGGGAGGAGAGGGGGGAGGGGTTTACAAGTAAAAACTTAATGGCAACTCACGTTCCATTTTCTTGGATATATCATCTGATGATCCATTGGATGATCCATAACAAATAACGACATCCACGGGCTCAAGTGGGCCGGGTGTATCCACAGGCCGGAAGGGGCTAGACTGAGAGTGGCTAAACTCTGACGTCACGAGTTGACCGTGGACATGTCCACTAGAGGAGGACGACGTAACAGGCTCGTCCACCAAGAGCTTGATGACGTCACCGTCTGCATCACCAGTCTCCGCGAAGCCCGGCGTTTCTCCATCGACTTTTGACTCTCGGACTTTCTCTGTGTACTTGGGCTTTGGGTGATCTTCTATATACGTTATGTAGGTCGAGCCTCGTTTTGATTTGGTTTCTGGGGCGACTAATGATTCGAATGTCTTCTGCAAATATTAATGTTTTTTTTTGTTAAATATAGCTTTGAAATTAGATGACAGATAGATTTCGATTTTTTGTAAAGTGTTTTTACTTTTTTTTTAAAGTAATTTTGTCATTGTTTTTAAGATATTGTAATAAAGTTGTATTTGATTATTTCGTTTTAGCCATTGTTTATTTTCATTTAAAGGAAAATTTATTTGAGAGTATCATTTCAAAGAAAGACTAGCCATAGATGTAATAGTATTTATGGGCAAGTAACAAGACTTAAACACTCTGTGTTCTGGTCAACAGCTGTCTTTAATCAACTATACAATCCACTGAAATCAACGACTTCGGTTACCTCCTGAACCGTCTATATATAGCCAGCCATCCTCCCAGTCCACGACCACGCACGCTTACAGTTCACATCACAAACCACGTGGTTTCACACTTGTCAACTCGCACGCTCATGCAATGTCAATACAACAACACAACACCCCTCTCACAATAGACGTGTCAATACAACAACACAACACCCCTCTCACAATAGACGTGTCAATACAACAACACAACACCCCTCTCACAATAGACGTATCAATACAACAAAACAACACCTCTCTCACAATAGACGTGTCAATACAACAACACAACACCTCTCTCACAATAGACGTGTCAATACAACAACACAACACCCCTCTCACAATAGACGTGTCAATACAACAACACAACACCCCTCTCACAATAGACGTGTCAATACAACAACACAACACCCCTCTCACAATAGACGTGTCAATACAACAACACAACACCCCTCTCACAATAGACGTGTCAATACAACAACACAACACCCCTCTCACAATAGACGTGTCAATACAACAACACAACACCCCTCTCACAATAGACGTGTCAATACAACAACACAACACCCCTCTCACAATAGACGTGTCAATACAACAACACAACACCCCTCTCACAATAGACGTGTCAATACAACAACACAACACCCCTCTCACAATAGACGTGTCAATACAACAACACAACACCCCTCTCACAATAGACGTGTCAATACAACAACACAACACCCCTCTCACAATAGACGTGTCAATACAACAACACAACACCCCTCTCACAATAGACGTGTCAATACAACAACACAACACCCCTCTCACAATAGACGTGTCAATACAACAACACAACACCCCTCTCACAATAGACGTGTCAATACAACAACACAACACCCCTCTCACAATAGACGTGTCAATACAACAACACAACACCCCTCTCACAATAGACGTGTCAATACAACAACACAACACCCCTCTCACAATAGACGTGTCAATACAACAACACAACACCCCTCTCACAATAGACGTGTCAATACAACAACACAACACCCCTCTCACAATAGACGTGTCAATACAACAACACAACACCCCTCTCACAATAGACGTGTCAATACAACAACACAACACCCCTCTCACAATAGACGTGTCAATACAACAACACAACACCCCTCTCACAATAGACGTGTCAATACAACAACACAACACCCCTCTCACAATAGACGTGTCAATACAACAACACAACACCCCTCTCACAATAGACGTGTCAATACAACAACACAACACCCCTCTCACAATAGACGTGTCAATACAACAACACAACACCCCTCTCACAATAGACGTGTCAATACAACAACACAACACCCCTCTCACAATAGACGTGTCAATACAACAACACAACACCCCTCTCACAATAGACGTGTCAATACAACAACACAACACCCCTCTCACAATAGACGTGTCAATACAACAACACAACACCCCTCTCACAATAGACGTGTCAATACAACAACACAACACCCCTCTCACAATAGACGTGTCAATACAACAACACAACACCCCTCTCACAATAGACGTGTCAATACAACAACACAACACCCCTCTCACAATAGACGTGTCAATACAACAACACAACACCCCTCTCACAATAGACGTGTCAATACAACAACACAACACCCCTCTCACAATAGACGTGTCAATACAACAACACAACACCCCTCTCACAATAGACGTGTCAATACAACAACACAACACCCCTCTCACAATAGACGTGTCAATACAACAACACAACACCCCTCTCACAATAGACGTGTCAATACAACAACACAACACCCCTCTCACAATAGACGTGTCAATACAACAACACAACACCCCTCTCACAATAGACGTGTCAATACAACAACACAACACCCCTCTCACAATAGACGTGTCAATACAACAACACAACACCCCTCTCACAATAGACGTGTCAATACAACAACACAACACCCCTCTCACAATAGACGTGTCAATACAACAACACAACACCCCTCTCACAATAGACGTGTCAATACAACAACACAACACCCCTCTCACAATAGACGTGTCAATACAACAACACAACACCCCTCTCACAATAGACGTGTCAATACAACAACACAACACCCCTCTCACAATAGACGTGTCAATACAACAACACAACACCCCTCTCACAATAGACGTGTCAATACAACAACACAACACCCCTCTCACAATAGACGTGTCAATACAACAACACAACACCCCTCTCACAATAGACG
>CALYLW010003340.1:0-10278 GCA_944989445.1 Ampullaceana balthica | reverse complement strand
CTGCTGCACTACTTTAAGAAGATATTTTACAGATACAGACGCATGCGAACATGTAACATGTCAGATATTGTAATGGACATCATTATTAACATTCTGCCAGTCTGTATGCACTATCAGTAACAACTGTCAGTTTTATTGGTTTGTTATGACCGAATCTAAACTATGTTAATATTTATAAAAATAGTTTTTAGATTTTAAACATGTCTGCTTCAAGATTTTTTGCAAACATTTTTTCTTCTTAAAATTAAAACAAAAATTTGAGAAAACTTTAAAATTATCATTTGTTCATTGAATAGAGATCCAATTGAAGCGTAAAAACATAATATTGTCACAAATGTTAGAAACGCTGTTCAAAATGTGTGACAATTGTGTGTGTTGTATTTGGGATATAGTGTGGGTATCTGTGTGTGGGATATACTTTGGAGGTTGTATGGCAACTGTGTGTGTGACATATTTGGAGATTGTCCTCATGTCCTTATGTCCTTAATGTAATAGAATTTATGGCTAGTCAAGTGCCAAGTCTTTAACACACTGTGGTCTGGTTGACAACTGTCTTTAATCACTATATACAATTCACTGTGATCAACTGTACAATCAACTACTTAAACAGCTCGTATGCCATCAACTGTGATCAACTGTACAATCAACTACTTAAACAGCTCGTATGCCATCAACTGTGATCAACTGTACAATCAACTACTTAAACAGCTCGTATGCCATCAACTGTGATCAACTGTACAATCAACTACTTAAACAGCTCGTATGCCATCCACTGTGATCAACTGTACAATCAACTACTTAAACAGCTCGTATGCCATCAACTGTGATCAACTGTACAATCAACTACTTAAACAGCTCGTATGCCATCAACTGTGATCAACTGTACAATCAACTACTTAAACAGCTCGTATGCCATCAACTGTGATCAACTGTACAATCAACTACTTAAACAGCTCGTATGCCATCCACTGTGATCAACTGTACAATCAACTACTTAAACAGCTCGTATGCCATCAACTGTGATCAACTGTACAATCAACTACTTAAACAGCTCGTATGCCATCAACTGTGATCAACTGTACAATCAACTACTTAAACAGCTCGTATGCCATCCACTGTGATCAACTGTACAATCAACTACTTAAACAGCTCGTATGCCATCAACTGTGATCAACTGTACAATCAACTACTTAAACAGCTCGTATGCCATCAACTGTGATCAACTGTACAATCAACTACTTAAACAGCTCGTATGCCATCAACTGTGATCAACTGTACAATCAACTACTTAAACAGCTCGTATGCCATCAACTGTGATCAACTGTACAATCAACTACTTAAACAGCTCGTATGCCATCAACTGTGATCAACTGTACAATCAACTACTTAAACAGCTCGTATGCCATCAACTGTGATCAACTGTACAATCAACTACTTAAACAGCTCGTATGCCATCAACTGTGATCAACTGTACAATCAACTACTTAAACAGCTCGTATGCCATCAACTGTGATCAACTGTACAATCAACTACTTAAACAGCTCGTATGCCATCAACTGTGATCAACTGTACAATCAACTACTTAAACAGCTCGTATGCCATCAACTGTGATCAACTGTACAATCAACTACTTAAACAGCTCGTATGCCATCCACTGTGATCAACTGTACAATCAACTACTTAAACAGCTCGTATGCCATCAACTGTGATCAACTGTACAATCAACTACTTAAACAGCTCGTATGCCATCAACTGTGATCAACTGTACAATCAACTACTTAAACAGCTCGTATGCCATCAACTGTGATCAACTGTACAATCAACTACTTAAACAGCTCGTATGCCATCAACTGTGATCAACTGTACAATCAACTACTTAAACAGCTCGTATGCCATCAACTGTGATCAACTGTACAATCAACTACTTAAACAGCTCGTATGCCATCAACTGTGATCAACTGTACAATCAACTACTTAAACAGCTCGTATGCCATCAACTGTGATCAACTGTACAATCAACTACTTAAACAGCTCGTATGCCATCCACTGTGATCAACTGTACAATCAACTACTTAAACAGCTCGTATGCCATCAACTGTGATCAACTGTACAATCAACTACTTAAACAGCTCGTATGCCATCAACTGTGATCAACTGTACAATCAACTACTTAAACAGCTCGTATGCCATCCACTGTGATCAACTGTACAATCAACTACTTAAACAGCTCGTATGCCATCAACTGTGATCAACTGTACAATCAACTACTTAAACAGCTCGTATGCCATCAACTGTGATCAACTGTACAATCAACTACTTAAACAGCTCGTATGCCATCAACTGTGATCAACTGTACAATCAACTACTTAAACAGCTCGTATGCCATCAACTGTGATCAACTGTACAATCAACTACTTAAACAGCTCGTATGCCATCAACTGTGATCAACTGTACAATCAACTACTTAAACAGCTCGTATGCCATCAACTGTGATCAACTGTACAATCAACTACTTAAACAGCTCGTATGCCATCAACTGTGATCAACTGTACAATCAACTACTTAAACAGCTCGTATGCCATCCACTGTGATCAACTGTACAATCAACTACTTAAACAGCTCGTATGCCATCAACTGTGATCAACTGTACAATCAACTACTTAAACAGCTCGTATGCCATCAACTGTGATCAACTGTACAATCAACTACTTAAACAGCTCGTATGCCATCAACTGTGATCAACTGTACAATCAACTACTTAAACAGCTCGTATGCCATCCACTGTGATCAACTGTACAATCAACTACTTAAACAGCTCGTATGCCATCAACTGTGATCAACTGTACAATCAACTACTTAAACAGCTCGTATGCCATCAACTGTGATCAACTGTACAATCAACTACTTAAACAGCTCGTATGCCATCAACTGTGATCAACTGTACAATCAACTACTTAAACAGCTCGTATGCCATCCACTGTGATCAACTGTACAATCAACTACTTAAACAGCTCGTATGCCATCAACTGTGATCAACTGTACAATCAACTACTTAAACAGCTCGTATGCCATCAACTGTGATCAACTGTACAATCAACTACTTAAACAGCTCGTATGCCATCCACTGTGATCAACTGTACAATCAACTACTTAAACAGCTCGTATGCCATCAACTGTGATCAACTGTACAATCAACTACTTAAACAGCTCGTATGCCATCCACTGTGATCAACTGTACAATCAACTACTTAAACAGCTCGTATGCCATCAACTGTGATCAACTGTACAATCAACTACTTAAACAGCTC
Source organism: Ampullaceana balthica (assembly GCA_944989445.1). Classification (NCBI taxonomy): domain Eukaryota; kingdom Metazoa; phylum Mollusca; class Gastropoda; family Lymnaeidae; genus Ampullaceana; species Ampullaceana balthica. Next base: position 6,970 of record CALYLW010003340.1, on the reverse strand, counting down.
GTATGCCATCCACTGTGATCAACTGTACAATCAACTACTTAAACAGCTCGTATGCCATCAACTGTGATCAACTGTACAATCAACTACTTAAACAGCTCGTATGCCATCCACTGTGATCAACTGTACAATCAACTACTTAAACAGCTCGTATGCCATCAACTGTGATCAACTGTACAATCAACTACTTAAACAGCTCGTATGCCATCAACTGTGATCAACTGTACAATCAACTACTTAAACAGCTCGTATGCCATCAACTGTGATCAACTGTACAATCAACTACTTAAACAGCTCGTATGCCATCAACTGTGATCAACTGTACAATCAACTACTTAAACAGCTCGTATGCCATCAACTGTGATCAACTGTACAATCAACTACTTAAACAGCTCGTATGCCATCCACTGTGATCAACTGTACAATCAACTACTTAAACAGCTCGTATGCCATCAACTGTGATCAACTGTACAATCAACTACTTAAACAGCTCGTATGCCATCAACTGTGATCAACTGTACAATCAACTACTTAAACAGCTCGTATGCCATCAACTGTGATCAACTGTACAATCAACTACTTAAACAGCTCGTATGCCATCAACTGTGATCAACTGTACAATCAACTACTTAAACAGCTCGTATGCCATCAACTGTGATCAACTGTACAATCAACTACTTAAACAGCTCGTATGCCATCAACTGTGATCAACTGTACAATCAACTACTTAAACAGCTCGTATGCCATCAACTGTGATCAACTGTACAATCAACTACTTAAACAGCTCGTATGCCATCAACTGTGATCAACTGTACAATCAACTACTTAAACAGCTCGTATGCCATCAACTGTGATCAACTGTACAATCAACTACTTAAACAGCTCGTATGCCATCAACTGTGATCAACTGTACAATCAACTACTTAAACAGCTCGTATGCCATCAACTGTGATCAACTGTACAATCAACTACTTAAACAGCTCGTATGCCATCAACTGTGATCAACTGTACAATCAACTACTTAAACAGCTCGTATGCCATCAACTGTGATCAACTGTACAATCAACTACTTAAACAGCTCGTATGCCATCAACTGTGATCAACTGTACAATCAACTACTTAAACAGCTCGTATGCCATCAACTGTGATCAACTGTACAATCAACTACTTAAACAGCTCGTATGCCATCAACTGTGATCAACTGTACAATCAACTACTTAAACAGCTCGTATGCCATCAACTGTGATCAACTGTACAATCAACTACTTAAACAGCTCGTATGCCATCAACTGTGATCAACTGTACAATCAACTACTTAAACAGCTCGTATGCCATCAACTGTGATCAACTGTACAATCAACTACTTAAACAGCTCGTATGCCATCAACTGTGATCAACTGTACAATCAACTACTTAAACAGCTCGTATGCCATCAACTGTGATCAACTGTACAATCAACTACTTAAACAGCTCGTATGCCATCAACTGTGATCAACTGTACAATCAACTACTTAAACAGCTCGTATGCCATCCACTGTGATCAACTGTACAATCAACTACTTAAACAGCTCGTATGCCATCAACTGTGATCAACTGTACAATCAACTACTTAAACAGCTCGTATGCCATCAACTGTGATCAACTGTACAATCAACTACTTAAACAGCTCGTATGCCATCCACTGTGATCAACTGTACAATCAACTACTTAAACAGCTCGTATGCCATCAACTGTGATCAACTGTACAATCAACTACTTAAACAGCTCGTATGCCATCAACTGTGATCAACTGTACAATCAACTACTTAAACAGCTCGTATGCCATCAACTGTGATCAACTGTACAATCAACTACTTAAACAGCTCGTATGCCATCAACTGTGATCAACTGTACAATCAACTACTTAAACAGCTCGTATGCCATCAACTGTGATCAACTGTACAATCAACTACTTAAACAGCTCGTATGCCATCAACTGTGATCAACTGTACAATCAACTACTTAAACAGCTCGTATGCCATCAACTGTGATCAACTGTACAATCAACTACTTAAACAGCTCGTATGCCATCAACTGTGATCAACTGTACAATCAACTACTTAAACAGCTCGTATGCCATCAACTGTGATCAACTGTACAATCAACTACTTAAACAGCTCGTATGCCATCAACTGTGATCAACTGTACAATCAACTACTTAAACAGCTCGTATGCCATCAACTGTGATCAACTGTACAATCAACTACTTAAACAGCTCGTATGCCATCAACTGTGATCAACTGTACAATCAACTACTTAAACAGCTCGTATGCCATCAACTGTGATCAACTGTACAATCAACTACTTAAACAGCTCGTATGCCATCAACTGTGATCAACTGTACAATCAACTACTTAAACAGCTCGTATGCCATCAACTGTGATCAACTGTACAATCAACTACTTAAACAGCTCGTATGCCATCAACTGTGATCAACTGTACAATCAACTACTTAAACAGCTCGTATGCCATCAACTGTGATCAACTGTACAATCAACTACTTAAACAGCTCGTATGCCATCAACTGTGATCAACTGTACAATCAACTACTTAAACAGCTCGTATGCCATCAACTGTGATCAACTGTACAATCAACTACTTAAACAGCTCGTATGCCATCAACTGCAATCAACCCCGGTTGCCTCATGAACCGTACATTTATAGCCAGCTATTCTCTCAGTCCTTGACCAGCACGCTTACAGTTCACCTCTCATACCACGTGTTTCATACTAGGTCAAGTCATTGCATTCTCATACAATGTAAACACAACAACACGTCTCTCACACTTATGTCCTTATGTCCTTATGTCTATCAAACATACACAAAAACTCTTATTACGTATATTGAATGAGTGGGGAAAAAATAATTAAATGGGAGCCGGTGAACTATTACTTGGGAAAATCAGAAAAGGGAGGTAAGAGAAATGAGTTAAGTTTTGTTGATGGCACGTCTGTCGGTGACAGTTCCTGGTGTACTTCATGCCTAGATTGCCATAACTTTGATCCGGGGAAAATGGAAAGGTCAAAGGTTAAGTTTTAAAAAAATAAGATTGTGCAGACTTTGTTTTCTTTAGAACATTTCGTTGTCTGCATATGGAAGTAGCAAGGTCAAGGTCATGGTGTGTTGTTTGATGTATGTTGTGATGTATACAACACCTTTTAATATGATGAACACTGTCATTGAATGTTGGACGCCCACTGAGATCACTATAAACGACAAGCTCTGTAAACAGATAAGATATGATATGATATGATATGATAAGATAAGATAAGATAAGATAAGATAAGATAAGCTCTCTCCCCTATAAAGATTGTCTCATGTCGAGACGCTATCTAAATCTTATCTTTCACATTACAACAAGTTAAAGAATCCTGATTCTCTACTCTACCTTCTGTCACATTTATTATGTGTCATATATCATAAACGAAACTTTCCATTCCTCTTGATATGTGTCATGTGTCAAAAAAACATGTCATGGAAGGGAAAGTAAAGCTAATCATTGCGACATGAATTCAGAGACTTGAGGGAAAATAGTCAGGGAGTAATCATTGTTTAACGCAATCATTGGGGGTCGGGGGCATTATTCCGCCGACTGAGAGTAATCATTGTGTTTGGCTAGACTAGTTAATTAACCGAGGCGGTGGCTAGGGCAGTAATGATGGTGAGACGAGGGACTGTTCACCGATGACTGGCATTGTTCAACATTGGGATAAGTGTGGAGGTGAGGTCTGGAATAGGACGTCAATGTCTCACGGAAGATTAGGAGTTAGGTAATAACTAGATGTTTGGCCCTATTTACCCTAACCCTGTTCCTAGTCTTAGGCCAAATAATAACATTATCCTTAATCTTAATCCTAACCCTATCCCTAGTCCTTGGCCTAACAATAACATTTACCTTAACCCCAACATGAATCCAGTCCCTAATATGCATCTTCTGTATGGGACCCATCCACCCAAGAAAGCACCGATAAACTCGAACAAATTCAAAAAAGAGCTGCCAGATTCATTACTGGAGAATATTCAAAACTGACAAGAATAACACCATTAGTTAAATCATTAAACCTTGAAACACTAGAGGATAGAAGAACCAAGAGGAAAGTAGGAATCATACATAAAGCAATTAATTCTAATTTAGAAATACAACACAAAGATAACTTAATACAACCCTCAGATAGACATAAGGATAAAAAGACCTTTCTTATTCCGTATGCAAGAACAAACACATACAAATTTTCGTTCTTTCCGTCCGGAATTAGGGCGTGAAATGGGTTGCCTGAAGAAACCAGGAAAACCAACACTTTATTAACATTTAAATCTCTAATGAAAATGCAGGACTAAACACAAACCATAGATAAGCGTAGGACGCAATAATCTTCTGTATAGAAGGAGCGTCTGTACCAGATAAGATAAGATAATGATGGCCTTAACCCTAACACTAGCAATAACCTTCACCTCAATCCTAAAATTAACAATAACATTCCCAAATAATATTTACCCTAACAATAACCTTCCCCAGTAACTCTAAACCTAACAATAACCTTCCCCAGTAACTCTAAACCTAACAATAACCTTCCCCAGTAACTCTAAACCTAACAATAACCTTCCCCAGTAACTCTAAACCTAACAATAACCTTCCCCAGTAACTCTAAACCTAACAATAACCTTCCCCAGTAACTCTAAACCTAACAATAACCTTCCCCAGTAACTCTAAACCTAACAATAACCTTCCCCAGTAACTCTAAACCTAACAATAACCTTCCCCAGTAACTCTAAACCTAACAATAACCTTCCCCAGTAACTCTAAACCTAACAATAACCTTCCCCAGTAACTCTAAACCTAACAATAACCTTCCCCAGTAACTCTAAACCTAACAATAACCTTCCCCAGTAACTCTAAACCTAACAATAACCTTCCCCAGTAACTCTAAACCTAACAATAACCTTCCCCAGTAACTCTAAACCTAACAATAACCTTCCCCAGTAACTCTAAACCTAACAATAACCTTCCCCAGTAACTCTAAACCTAACAATAACCTTCCCCAGTAACTCTAAACCTAACAATAACCTTCCCCAGTAACTCTAAACCTAACAATAACCTTCCCCAGTAACTCTAAACCTAACAATAACCTTCCCCAGTAACTCTAAACCTAACAATAACCTTCCCCAGTAACTCTAAACCTAACAATAACCTTCCCCAGTAACTCTAAACCTAACAATAACCTTCCCCAGTAACTCTAAACCTAACAATAACCTTCCCCAGTAACTCTAAACCTAACAATAACCTTCCCCAGTAACTCTAAACCTAACAATAACCTTCCCCAGTAACTCTAAACCTAACAATAACCTTCCCCAGTAACTCTAAACCTAACAATAACCTTCCCCAGTAACTCTAAACCTAACAATAACCTTCCCCAGTAACTCTAAACCTAACAATAACCTTCCCCAGTAACTCTAAACCTAACAATAACCTTCCCCAGTAACTCTAAACCTAACAATAACCTTCCCCAGTAACTCTAAACCTAACAATAACCTTCCCCAGTAACTCTAAACCTAACAATAACCTTCCCCAGTAACTCTAAACCTAACAATAACCTTCCCCAGTAACTCTAAACCTAACAATAACCTTCCCCAGTAACTCTAAACCTAACAATAACCTTCCCCAGTAACTCTAAACCTAACAATAACCTTCCCCAGTAACTCTAAACCTAACAATAACCTTCCCCAGTAACTCTAAACCTAACAATAACCTTCCCCAGTAACTCTAAACCTAACAATAACCTTCCCCAGTAACTCTAAACCTAACAATAACCTTCCCCAGTAACTCTAAACCTAACAATAACCTTCCCCAGTAACTCTAAACCTAACAATAACCTTCCCCAGTAACTCTAAACCTAACAATAACCTTCCCCAGTAACTCTAAACCTAACAATAACCTTCCCCAGTAACTCTAAACCTAACAATAACCTTCCCCAGTAACTCTAAACCTAACAATAACCTTCCCCAGTAACTCTAAACCTAACAATAACCTTCCCCAGTAACTCTAAACCTAACAATAACCTTCCCCAGTAACTCTAAACCTAACAATAACCTTCCCCAGTAACTCTAAACCTAACAATAACCTTCCCCAGTAACTCTAAACCTAACAATAACCTTCCCCAGTAACTCTAAACCTAACAATAACCTTCCCCAGTAACTCTAAACCTAACAATAACCTTCCCCAGTAACTCTAAACCTAACAATAACCTTCCCCAGTAACTCTAAACCTAACAATAACCTTCCCCAGTAACTCTAAACCTAACAATAACCTTCCCCAGTAACTCTAAACCTAACAATAACCTTCCCCAGTAACTCTAAACCTATTAAGTCACTAACTCAATGAACGTGCTATCAATATACATAATTCCCGTTGTCTGTATGTATGTATGTAACTAGGTGGCGCTGCGAAATTTGTAATGCTGTTAGGTGGCGCTGCGATCAACATAATAACATAAAATTACTTCACCAAAAATAACACTTTTCGAACGTTCCCCATAAAATTGATCAATATGATAATAAATGAATCAAATAAAAATAAATAAAGATTCTGTATTACATTATTTATTTTAATGATGTGAATTTGTTTCTAAATTAATAGACTTCAGCTGAAATGTATTCATTTTGAAAACTTTCGTCATTTTTTGACGGGTTACACTAGTTTAATATAAGACAACACAATATGCCGTGTACACTGGACAGTTCGATAAAAACGTAATCCAATTAAAATATCCTTTTTTATTATTCCAGATTCAATTATATTACAACGTCAGAAAAATCTAATTAAACTCTTAGATATGTGCTAACACCTGCTGACCGCGTGGCACGCGATACCGTACGAAAGGCTGATAAAATACAGCTCATTACACACAGTACTCATTATACACGTTAACCATCCAAT
>CALYLW010003339.1:7500-10304 GCA_944989445.1 Ampullaceana balthica | reverse complement strand
AGTATTACATGCACAGCCAATACCCAGTATTACATGCACAGCCAATACCAGTATTACATGCACAGCCAAAACCCAGTATTACATGCACAGCCAATACCAGTATTACATGCACAGCCAAAACCCAGTATTACATTCACAGCCAATACCCAGTATTACATGCACAGCCAATACCCAGTATTACATGCACAGCCAATACCCAGTATTACATGCACAGCCAATACCAGTATTACATGCGCAGCCAAAACCCAGTATTACATGCACAGCCAATACCAGTATTACATGCACAGCCAATACCAGTATTACATGCACAGCCAAAACCCAGTATTACATGCACAGCCAATACGAGTATTACATGCACAGCCAAAACCCAGTATTACATGCACAGCCAATACCCAGTATTACATGCACAGCCAATACCAGTATTACATGCACAGCCAAAACCCAGTATTACATGCACAGCCAATACACAGTATTACATGCACAGCCAATACCCAGTATTACATGCACAGTCAATACCCAGTATTACATGCACAGCCAATACCCCGTATTACATGCACAGCCAATACCTAGTATTACATGCACAGCCAATACCCAGTATTACATGCACAGCCAATACCCCGTATTACATACACAGCCAATACCTAGTATTACATGCACAGCCAATACCCAGTATTACATGCACAGCCAATACACAGTATTACATGCACAGCCAAAACCCAGTATTACATGCACAGCCAATACCCAGTATTACATGCACAGCCAATACCCAGTATTACATGCACAGCCAATACCCAGTATTACATGCACAGCCAATACCCCGTATTACATACACAGCCAATACCTAGTATTACATGCACAGCCAATACCCAGTATTACATGCACAGCCAATTCCCAGTATTACATGCACAGCCAATACCCAGTATTACATGAACAGCCAATACCCAGTATTACATACACAGCCAATACCCCGTATTACATACACAGCCAATACACCGTATTACATGCACAGCCAATACCCAGTATTACATGCACAGCCAATACCCAGTATTACATGCACAGCCAATACCCAGTATTACATGCACAGCCAATACCCAGTATTACATACACAGCCAATACCAGTATTACATGCACAGCCAATACCCAGTATTACATGCACAGCCAATACCCAGTATTACATACACAGCCAATACCCAGTATTACATACACAGCCAATACCCAGTATTACATGCACAGCCAATACCCAGTATAACATGCACAGCTAATACCCAGTATTACATACACACAGTGGCGTAGCAACGGGTTGGCATCGGGGCAGTTGCCAAGGGCGCCAGCTCAAAAGTGCGCCACTAAATCTCTAATTTTTAAATTTTTATTTAAATAAATACAGTCGGAACTCTCTAAGTCGAACTCAAAATGACCCGAAAAAAAATCGCCTTACGGAGTTTTTGAGTTAGTAAAAATGGCGTAATAGGCACATATTAATCAATGACAATTTTTATATTGAGAGATGGGGGGAGGGGGCATCCATACCGGCTAGTAGGCTTGACAGGAAAGAGAGGCGGTGTCTATGTTTATATGAAAGGAAGCCAACTTGCTTTGACCAGCCGACACAAACCCGTGAGAGTAGACACCTTCCTTCCTCTCCCCCACTTTACTCCCTCCACAGTGGGATTGGGGGAGTAAGATTTTTCTTTTTAAAAAGAGTCACAGCATGCAGCAAAGGGACGCAAATTAGTTACCACTCCTTTTTCTTGTCTTTGTAATTTTTTTGTACTTGCAAGGGTCGCCTTAATCCCTCGTGGAATGCGCTAAGATAAGATTTTACGTCCATTTACGTGGCTCTATGTTCTGAAATGTCACTCCAGAATAATAACCCAAACGGCTTGGAAAATTCGACTAAGAGAGGTTGAAAGCCAAAAATCTTGAAGTTAATGATATCTAAAATACATTAGTCTTATGGAATATAGCCGGGACCAAACAATTAATTCGATATAGGATGTTTTTCGACTTGGGGAAGTTCGACTTAGCGAGGTCTGACTGTATTTCACTTTTATCCTCGATAGCTAAAAAGTGAATAATTGATTATATTTAAATATGTTTCATTTAAACCATTATAATATTTTTTATTATGTTTGTGGCCATTGCGGGGCTTCTTATCACACAAATGTCAAAATGATTTTACAGTCTTTCTTAAAATTTTTTTTTACTATCCCCATCCCATTGTCGAGGGAGTAAAGTGGGGGAGGGGAGGGAAGGTGTCTTCTCTCACGGGCTTGTGTCGGTTTGTCAAAGCAAGTTGGTTTATTTCATATGAAACATCACCGACCCTCTTTCCTGTCAAGCCTTCTAGCTGCTATGGCTGCTCTCTCAATATGAACATTGTCCTTGATTAATCTGCGCCTATTACGCCAGTTTCTCTTACTCGAAAACTCTGTAAGTCGAATTTTTGTCCCCTTTGAGTTCGACTTAGATAGGTCCGACAGTATTAGCAGCACGCCAATACACCAACTAACAGAAGTGCTGAGCTTTAGTCGGTGGAGTGCTACTTAAATTTACTTTTAATTGTGAGTTTCTATCGTTATGTAAGAGATACTGAGTATGGCACATTGACACTATTGTTTTTTTTTATAATACACGTTACGTCAAGTTGTGCTGTATTCTTTATTAAAGTAGTAATATCCCGTTTTATCCACCAATTTATTTGGATTTATTTAGTAAATAATAAACTGCAAATTATTATTTTTCCGGTCTTATGCATTTTTTATATTAACGCTATATGACTGCCACTGTCAGACTACGTACTT
>CALYLW010003339.1:0-2500 GCA_944989445.1 Ampullaceana balthica | reverse complement strand
TGCTGTAAATGAATTTTTTTTTACTGTTTTTTTTAAAATAAATTATAAATTTCCTGACGATTACATGAACATTTTGGTTTTAAACTATTGACTGACGGGAATGTTGATAAAGTTTGCCTACCATGGTTCTAACACTTCGCCTACTTATCAAACCAAATGAAAAGCGTATTAAGCTAATGGCAGTAATATGGAGTCTGACTCAGAGACAGAAAATGACCACAACTCTTCTGATGAATTACTGCGTTACAAAATGGAGATGAAAGTTCCTGAATCCATTAACCCTCTACAATGGTGGAAACTTAATGAACACCGATATCCGATAATGCCATTCCTTGCCAAGAGCGCTTAGTGCATACCAGTTACCCCAGTTCCAAGTGAATGATTGTCCAGCTCGGCTGGTTATATTGTCAATTAGACCCACTCATCACTTGAACCAAATAATGTCAATACCTTTGTCTTTTTGCGTAGTTGGTGAAAAGATGACATATAAAGTAATAAAGGAGACATTCCAGTGTTATTTAGATTTTCAACAAGAACGTTTAATAAGTGTTACTTATGACATCATAAATTTTAATTTTTGGCTTTAATCTAAATTAGCGCTTAATTAATCGTTATTTTTTCAAAAGTTAACGATTAAATTTTAATTAATCGTTAACAGCCCTAAAATATTTTTATTATTATTGTATTCGATCGCAATAAAATCCAGGTAACACTTCAATTTTATTTTTTTAAAAATAATAATAATATAATAATAATAATACAATTTAATTTTAAAAATGTATTTACAAAATATTTAATTATCATTTAATTTTAAATTTAAAAGCTTTAATTTTTTTTTATATATTGCCATTGGAACAGACACTTTTTTCCTTCTCATTATCCATTCCTTACATTAATAAATTTATTTTATTAAAACAAAATAATGCAACATGTTTATAATTTAAAGGTTTATAAGTAAATATTAAATATTTACTAGAAAATAAATAAGTTTTCTATAATATTATACTTCATTTGTTAATTCAATATATTTGAAACATTGTATTTGTTTCGATGCTACATGTTTGGTTTTTTAGTTCTCTAATTGGAAACTTCCGCCTGTACATCCTATTTCGACAGATGACAATGGAATTAAACGCAAAGACGAAATTTATATATTTATATATATACTATATACTCGACAACTAATCTTAACTTATCACTGAGTTATTAAGAAACAGGTAATTATTTAATTTGAATTGGTTATATATCTATGTTTATAGCTTCAGCCGTTTAAATTTAATTAAATTCGCCCCAATTCACCATTGATTTGATTGTATTGACGGCATGACGCCAATGACGGTAAGCCGCCATTGTGTTAAAAAAAGTTTGAGTCGAACTTATTTAGGCTTATTATTCACTGCTTCTATTGTTTATTGCTCATAAGATTGTATGGCCGTATTTAAATATGCCCAAACCTAATACTAATTTTAATCTTACAGTTGTAATTGTAAGGGTTGAAAAAAATTTTAATGGTCCAAGGCACAGGCCATGGCCGTGACTTTTAAAAAAAAATTTTATGATTCATTTTCAGCAGTCACTGAGTAGTAAGTGTCAACTAAATGTGTCAATAGTTTTAATTGCATTTTAAATTTTACCAATAAAAATAGTAATAGTCATTAACTTGCAGCATATTTTGCATTAAATTTTGGGCCGATGGTAGACACCGCGTAACGCGAGGTGTCCACTCAGTTGGGTAGACACCACGCATTACGCTGTCTAGACTGTGGAGGGTAGATGGCGCGCATTACGCAGTCTAGATTGTGGAGGGTGGATGGCGCGCATTACACTGTTTATTTTGGTATACCCAATCCACCTTAATATGCGATCTCATGGTCTCTTATCTAGCATGGCGTTTTCCTTTTTATTTCATACCCTTTCTTATTTTTTTGGCCGATGGTAGACACCGCGTAACGCGCGGTGTCCACTCAGTTGGGTGGATGACACGCAATACACAGTCTGTTTATTTTGGTATACCCAGTCCACCTTAATAGCTTAAAGATTTATGATTTTAAAATTAATTTGGTAAAAGCAAAGAGAACGGTGCGCTCGATAAATCATATTTTTGGTTGCTATATTATATTTGTTGTTTTTTCTATTTTATTTAATTTAAAAAATAGACAACTAAACCTAACCCAGACCCTAAAACTGAAACTACAACCTTAAAAAAAAAGACTCAAACGAAACTCTTTTTCTATTTTAATTTTAAAAATAGACAACTAAACCTAACCCAGACCCTAAAACTACAAACTTTAAAAAAAAAGACTCAAACGAAACTCGAACCTCCACCTGACACCCAGAGTTCAAGAATCTAATGTCCTAACCGTGAGACCACAGAAGCTCATGTATCGTTTGAAATTTTAAAAATTTTATAAAGTAGTAAGAGCAAAATGTGACGTCACGTTTACGCGACACCCAAGCTTTACAGTGGATGCCGCGTATTGCGCGGTGTCTACCCACTTCG
>CALYLW010003338.1:0-10320 GCA_944989445.1 Ampullaceana balthica | reverse complement strand
TTGGTCTAATGGCAAAATTTTGGATAGTTTAAGGGAGGGGTGGTTACTCATCGAGCATGAATGGAATCCTATAAACAACTCTGTATTTTGGAGACATGTGATCAACGATGAGAGACTCCGTTATGGTGAACACCATTGTCTCAACATATTATCTGAAGACTTTTCCCAATAAAAGAAAAGAAAGAAAAAAATTGCCTGCGTTAGATTTCGAATGTAACGGAGTTGGGTTTTTTTTTAAAGGGGATGAGTTTTAATTCGTAAGAAAGTGGGGTTTTCAAATTTTACAGAGAGGAAGTTTTCATTTAGAAAGAATGTCGTTAGATAAAAAGGGAAAAAAACGAGCGTTTAATCTGTAACAAAAGGATATTTGATTTCATCATAGCTGGAGCTGCTGATCAAATGAGATTGGGGGAGGGAGGGTTAAAAACATTTGTGTTTGAGGAAGTATTGAGTTAAACAGATTTGAGACGTTATGTTTTAATAGTGTTGCATATGTGTTTGTGCGTAAAAGCTCGTGACCTTGGCTCCATCGAGAGCAGACCACAGGGAAATGAAACCAGACTAGCTCCAAGCCGGGCACGGAGAGCCAAGCGGTCAATAAGAGGATAACAAAGTATTGCTAGTTGATTAATTTATTTAGTGAGGTCACTCTGGTCAGCAGACACGGAAGACGTGTGGTCAGTATCAGGGAATGCTTTTAGACTGGAAGCTGGACAGGGTTGAGATAGATTGGCTAGTATGGACCAACTGGCCCCAGTCATAATAATTTAAGCACTGGTCACTAGTGAAATTACACGTAGAAACCTGTCTGCGGTACTGATCGTGCTACTTGAGAGCAATGACTTTAAGACTGCTTGTAAACATATCTTTGGGACATTATGTCGTTGGAGAATCAAATCAGATATACCTCGTTTGAATCAAAATTGGACTATTTAGCATAAACAAATGGGACTTCATCCATAATTTATTGTGTGCAAAGCCCATGTGGGGAAATTAACTTGACAAATTGATACATCGGCTATGCACGCACCCACGCCATGTACTCACGTTTATTTCCGTTAGGTTTAGCCACTTGAATAATGTCCATCTAACTGCGTGGACACCATGATTCTGTCTCCTGATAGTGGACAACTTTTGGCGGGAATAGAGAAGACTGTACAATGATACAACATCGTGGTATTCGTCGTACTGTGTAAGCTGGGAATAAATATCCTTTTCTAACATGAGATTGTTATTGTATAATATTTTTTCTACACTTTCCAGTCCCAGAGGAAAAAAACTATTGAAGGTGGTTCTAACGTAAAGTTTTGGTCGTTATATTTTGTGATGCAGGGGATTAAAGTGAGTGCTAAGGTTTGCTTTCCTGGTATAATTACTAAGCGGTCATTTATAAAAAAACAAACATTTATTTTGTTGACCTGCTACTGGCTCTAAATGGTGTAGTACTACATACTATGGTATCAAATGTTTTAGTGCTTCATCTTGTTTAAAGTTTTGTTTTTCTTTCTAACAGCTTTGATGCGTTTCAATTCAATTTTAATAAATACAGCATTTGTTTCCAATATTGAGTTCCTCTAAAACACAAATTTTAACCAAAGATTTGGTCATGCAGCTGGAGTAGGCATTTTGTCGAATCATTTGTCTCTTTTAATATTTTTTATTGCCCATCTTTTCATTTAGAGCACAATCAATCTAATTGCGATGGTTTCTCTTTTGGTCCCCAACCTTGTTTATTATATTTTTATATTAGTTATATTACTATGTTTAGAGCTTGTTGTATGTTATTGCGTTTGTAATTCGTGTGGAGTTTGAAGGTTGGGTGCGTGGGAAAGGAGGTCTTTACCTCATTTTTACATGAATCAAGACTCCCGTAACTAACGCAGTTCTGTGCAAGACTCCCGTAACTAACGCAGTTCTGTGCAAGACTCCCGTAACTAACGCAGTTCTGGGCAAGACTCCCGTAACTAACGCAGTTCTGTGCAAGACTCCCGTAACTAACGCAGTTCTGTGCAAGACTCCCGTAACTAACGCAGTTCTGTGCAATACTCCCGTAACTAACGCAGTTCTGTGCAAGACTCCCGTAACTAACGCAGTTCTGTGCAAGACTCCCGTAATTAACGCAGTTCTGTGCAAGACTCGTGTAAATAACGCAGTTATGTGCCCATTTCTCATGTAGACCAAACATAACATTAACAAGAACATAACTTACCAGATCAGGCAGTCGGGTTTAGATGCTATAGCCGTCTTTCTAACACCACGGCTTGTGTGCTCACTATTCAAACGTGTCCATCAACTCACGCGAGTCTCCGGTCTAAAGTAAAAGAAATGTTTTTACTTCCACTGAGATGAGGATGCCCTCCTTAAACCAAAGACCCCAGAATCGCAACCCATCCCCAGCGACTAGGCTAAGGAAACTACTTTATTGGAGAGAGAAATCTAATTGAAATCCAGAATGGGAGCCGTAGCCAGAAAGAAACAACTTTCGACAGGTCACGTGATATGGCCTGGCAGAAGTCAGAAGATCTCTGAAGACAAAAGTCTGGCCAACTAAACTGAGCCCACTGGTGTTAGCTTAAGTCCGTGTTTGTGTTGGGCTAAGCCCGGAGCTTACTTTCGTTGGTCTTCTAGTCTCGTGTCTCAAACTTGTTCTACACCAGGGCTCTAAAACATGCGGCCCGCGGGCCAAAATGCGGCCCGCCAAGCTTACAACAATTAACATTCGTGAAATTAAGACAGCTAGACTTTTTTTGTTATTGTTTATTTTATATATATATAGTAATAATAATGATAGTCGACTTTGGTATAATTCTCGTCTAAAATGGTAAATTGGCGTATTATTAGTTGTAAGTATTAAAATGAGTTTAGATGTATTAAGTGTTTTTTGTTTACTAGGCTCAAAATTTGTGGGTTAGGGGTGCGGGGGGGGGGTGGTTTTCGACCCTAGACACATCTCTAAACTGATAAAATGGCACTTGCTTTCTACACAATAGAGTTTAAAAACCATATTTGTTTTAAAAAATCAATTTAAAACTTGTTCAAACCTTTAATTAAAGACAAACCTTGACCCACTTCCTGATTTACAATTGGGTTAAAACTTTGTAGACTTAACCACCCACTCACCCACCCCCCAACCAAAAACAAATCTTAGTGGCCAGTATGACACCATTGACCTCTAAATGCCCTTGCTGACCTCTGCCGGTCAAATCTTTATCTCAGTTAGACTCTTGTGAGCCTTTTTGATTGGACATTAGCTCTCACGCCCTGCATGATCCTTTGGTCACCTGGTGACCTCCACTGAGCCATGAGTGACCCATATTGACAACCTAATTTAGGCATTGGGCCATAAAATATTTAATCACCTTATTATTTGCATTTACTTGTTCCTACTTTCAAAACTCTCCTTGAAATGCCCTGAGTTACATAGCCATGCAGCATCAACATTATGTATTTTGTAAACAAAACAAAACCAACCATACCGTTTCCAATCTCTATTTACGCACAAGCTTTGTATGAAGTCAAATTTTTCGCAGTTCAGTATTTACATTCACAATAAACTTTCATCGTGGGTGGAAGTGTAGCCATCGATCTTTCCCTATTTAACGTCGTTTCTATTTCTGATGTGGAGCCGCGTTCCTGGCAACAAGCCCCCACACCCTCTTTCTGGATTACATATCGCCTCTTCTCCAGACCTATCATTTTTAACCTTCCTCCCCCATCCCACTTCTATTTATGACGTTTGTCCAGGAAGCAAACGGCCGGAAACTGTCAAGCTGATCAATTATTGATCTCCCGTCTGCGCACATTTCCACCTGAGTTAAGCGTCTCGCCGTACGCGCCTCAAGAGGTTTGTGGAATGATGACACTCCGTTTGCCGGACACAAGACTGTGATCATCGGTCAGTTCGGTGGTCAGTAAGATTGCGCAACGGCCACCACAATGCCGGACGACATTTTAAGTAATGGAATGTTGTCATCTTCTGTAGTCCAAACAGTTCTTTCAACATCTGCTCCTTGAGTAGAGCTCAGTCTCACTCGCAATGTTCCCCAACCTAACCCTAATCCTAACCTTAACACTAAAAGTATTTATAACAATTATCTGTAATATCGTTGTGGTCATGAGAAAGTGTTAACATCATCTAAACTCTTTACGAAAATAAGACTTTATGAAACCTGGTCTTTAGTTCGTTACGTTAGTGTTCATAGTTGATCATCCTTGTCTTTAGTTCGTTACGTTAGTGTTCATAGTTGATCATCCTTGTCTTTAGTTCGTTACGTTAGTGTTCATAGTTGATCATCCTTGTCTTTAGTTCGTTACGTTAGTGTTCATAGTTGATCATGCATCAAAACCAAATGTATGCAGATTTAATTCAACCTAATTGAATGTAAACAAAAGAAGCCCAAAATGTATATTAAGTGCACATTATATAATAATAATTTATTTCTAGTTAGAAGTGTGTTCGTTGTATTTTTTTAACGAAAGTATGTAAAATGTTTTTATCATTGCACCCTTCGCCCCTTAAATAAAAATTAAATTATTTTTAAAAAAAACTTTTTCCAATATGATTATTATAATATTTTAAATTTTAAATCATAACGATTAATCAGTCTTGAAAGAATTTAAATTGTTCAAATTATAAAACAAAAACTAATGTCGGAATCATGTCCGCACAATGCATTCAGTACCAGTCTCCCGACGCCTTACTAAATGAAACAGCGCAGCAACTGATTAAAAAGACAAAAGGCGGCAAAGTCCAGAACACAGCCCAGGAAAGATCATGCGATAAATTCGGAAGACGTGGTTATATCTTTATAGCAAGAAGTACAACGAGAAATGTTTTTATCCATGGATGAAATTATAAAATAAAATAAAAGAACGCGTTGATGAGTTGCGTGTACTTGCAAGAAAATATTCGATTTTACTACCATGTAACCTACTAAATGAAGAATTTGAACATCAAATAAATTTCTTTATTGACATTGATAAAGAACAGTTCAATATTGAAACAAAAAGGATCCAGGTTTTTATGGCCGTACACAGGGCTTGTCATAGCAATTATATTGCGGGGCCCAATGCGGCTTAGTATGCGAAAGGGACCGCGCGTGTCCCAGTTTGGGAAGGGATAAGGTATTAATAAGGATAATAAGTGAAAATTAAGATAGATGGGGGCAATGAAAGAGCGGGACTCACTGCGGCCGCCTAGGTTGCAGTGGCCTAAGACCAGCCCTGGCTGTACCTACACTACAAGAAGAGGCATTATTTTAGAAAAATGGGGGAAAAGGCCCCTTTGATCTATTAAAATATATTCAACAGTATAGATTGGAAAATTCTGTACCCAACATTATAATTTTGCAAAGAATTTTTTCAACAATTGCTATCAGTGTCGCTAGTTGCGAAAGGAGCTTCTCCAAATTAAACTGAAGTTGATAAAAACTTTATCTTCGTTCCACAATGAGTGATTTAAGACTACGTAATCTTGCAATATTGTCCATAGAACAAGATATTACAAATAATTTAAATTTTGATAGCATTATTCACGATTTTTCTACTATGAAAGTTATGTAAGTAAATTTAAAATATGTTTACATACTAATGTATTCAATTTCTTTGTTTATAAAAAATATCATATATTATATTATCGTATCTGTACAGACGCTCCTTCTATGCAGAAGATAGTTTCGTCCCCAGACCATGACAGATGATCTGTTGGCAAGTGATGCAGCATTCACAGGCCACGGCTTTGTGGGTTCCACGCATTACCCAGCTGCCTAACTACATGTAGTGTTAGGTACCCATTCGGAGCGGGGTGACTCAGGGACGCCCTAGGCCCCGGGAACAAACTCTTGCCTTCACACGGATTCAAACCCGTGACCATCGGTACGACAGTCCAGTGCGCTGCCACTCGACCACCGCGTTGTAAATTTATATATTTATAAAAAAAATAAAAGCATATTAATTGGTAATGTTTTTGGGGTGTAAATTTGGAATATGATTTGTCTCATTTGGAGGGGAGGGGGACCTGCGACATCAATAAGTTTCTTGTGGTCTTTGAAAAAAAGTATCTTGTATTTTTATAAATAATAATTGTTTATTTATAGGTATTTATATATTATATCAGCTTATGCGCATCTTTTATTACTGCTTAAATAAATTAGGCATGCAATGGTAAAAATATTCTCCACCTTTATTTCGTTTAAATTAGAATTACTTATTAACGTTAATTAATTTATAAAAACAATCAATCGCAATCGACGTAAGGGGCGTCCATAAATGATATCACGCGATTTTTGCTGATTTTATCCCCCCCTCCCCCCCCTCGTCACACGTCGTCACAAAAATTTAGACCCCTTCTTCAATATGACGTCACAAAGCTCCCACCCCCCTATTAAAACTCGTATTTTCTATTTGAAAATGTCAATGTTTCAAATCAATTCTTTGTCATTTTAAATTTAGTGTAAAGCTGCACTCTAATATCGTACCACGCTTGAAGTCATGTAAAACGTCATTAAATAAAGTGTCTGTTATCATATATTTAAGTGGAACTTTTATTTAAAGTTGGGCGTTTTGTTGTGCCGTCAAATGTGTGACTGCACTCCCCCCCCCCTCAACCATGTGCGTGACGTCATTTATGGACGGCCCATATAAGGGCGGCAAATAGGAGACCGCCCCGGGCGGCAAAAGTTCTAGCTACGCCACTGCAATGATTAGTCTTGTTAGCCACGAACTGACCAAAATGCCTCAGCATTACATAGAGATTACATAGAGATTACATAGAGTTTACATACAGATTACATAGAGATTACATAGAGATTACATAGAGATTACATAGAGATTACATAGAGATTACGTAGAGATTACACAGAGATTACATAGAGATTACATAGAGATAACATAGAGTTTTACATAGAGATTACCCTGAGATTACCCAGAGATTACATAGAGATTACACAGAGATTACATAGAGATTACACAGAGATTACATAGAGTTTACACAGAGATTGCACAGAGATTACACAGAGATTACATAGAGATTACATAGAGATTACATAGAGATTACATAAAGATTACACAGAGATTACACAGAGATTACATAGAGATTACACAGAGATTACATAACGATTACACAGAGATACTATGTTGCAATTGGTTCCCGTCTATCACAACAACAATATTCCGCACAATTGGTAGAAAACGATCTTCCATTCAAAATTAGGTCATTCTTTGTTGTAAACATGTGTTGTTGCTATTTTTTAATGACCTACATAATTTGGTACGTTGACCCTTCCAAATAATCTATTTACTAATTGATAGAACATCCAACATTATTGATAGAACATCCAACATTATTGATAGAACATCCAACATTATTGATAGAACATCCAACATTATTGATAGAACATCCAACATTATTGATAGAACATCCAACATTATTGATAGAACATCCAACATTATTGATAGAACATACAACATTATTGATAGAACATCCAACATTATTGATAGAACATCCAACATTATTGATAGAACATCCAACATTACATCCCCTTACTAATTGATAGAACATCAAACATTATTGATAGAACATCCAACATTATTGATGGAACATCCAACATTACATCCCCTTACTAATTGATAGAACATCCATCATTATTGATAGAACATCCAACATTATTGATAGAACATCCAACATTACATCCCCTTACTAATTGATAGAACATTCAACATTATTGATAGAACATCCAACATTATTGATAGAACATCCAACATTACACCCCCTTACTAATTGATAGAACATCCAACATTACATCTCCTTACTAATTGATAGAACATCGAACATTACATCCCCCCATAACACTGTTGAACAATAAAACCAATAACAACAATACCACCAATACCAACAATATCAACAGTATTAACAATACCACCAATACCAACAATATCAACAGTATTAACAATACCACCAATACCAACAATATCAACAGTATCAACAATACCACAAATACCAACAATACCAACAATACCGCCAATACCAACAATACCAACAATATCAACAATACCGCCAATACCAACAATACCAACAATACCACCAATACCAACAATACCACCAATATCAACAATACCAACAATAGGCTTTAGTTAATGTCCCCGATAATTTGTCCCCGCGAGGCTTACTCTGTAAATCTGATTGAGCTCTGTATGTTGATGTTTTCATCCCGAAGTTAATGTCCACGTAATTACATAGGAGACTTTAGCGGACTACCCCACCTCAAACCATTCATCAATTATAAGACAGCGGTGTTAGTCTCACTTGGCGCAGTTTGGAGTCAGTTTGACTTGTTAGTCTCACTTGATGGCGTAGTTTGGAGTCAGTTTGACTTGTTAGTCTCACTTGATGACGTAGTTTGGAGTCAGTTTGACTTGTTAGTCTCACTTGATTGCGTAGTTTGGAGTCAGTTTGACTTGTTAGTCTCACTTGATGACGTAGTTTGGAGTCAGTTTGACTTGTTAGTCTCACTTGATGACGTAGTTTGGAGTCAGTTTGACTTGTTAGTCTCACTTGATGACGTAGTTTGGAGTCAGTTTGACTTGTTAGTCTCAATTGATGACGTAGTTTGGAGTCAGTTTGACTTGTTAGCCTCACTTGATGGCGTAGTTTGGAGTCAGTTTGACTTGTTAGTCTCACTTGATGACGTAGTTTGGAGTCAGTTTGACTTGTTAGTTTCACTTGATGGCGTAGTTTGGAGTCAGTTTGACTTGTTAGTCTCACTTGATGGCGTAGTTTGGAGTCAGTTTGACTTGTTAGTCTCACTTGATGGCGTAGTTTGGAGTCAGTTTGACTTGTTAGTCTCACTTGATGGCGTAGTTTGGAGTCAGTTTGACTTGTTAGTCTCACTTGATGTCGTAGTTTGGAGTCAGTTTGACTTGTTAGCCTCACTTGATGGCGTAGTTTGGAGTCAGTTTGACTTGTTAGTCTCACTTGATGACGTAGTTTGGAGTCAGTTTGACTTGTTAGTCTCACTTGATGGCGTAGTTTGGAGTCAGTTTGACTTGTTAGTCTCACTTGATGGCGTAGTTTGGAGTCAGTTTGACTTGTTAGTCTCACTTGATGTCGTAGTTTGGAGTCAGTTTGACTTGTTAGTCTCACTTGATGACGTAGTTTGGAGTCAGTTTGACTTGTTAGTCTCACTTGATGACGTAGTTTGGAGTCAGTTTGACTTGTTAGCCTCACTTGATGGCGTAGTTTGGAGTCAGTTTGACTTGTTAGTCTCACTTGATGACGTAGTTTGGAGTCAGTTTGACTTGTTAGTCTCACTTGATGACGTAGTTTGGAGTCAGTTTGACTTGTTAGTCTCACTTGGTGACGTAGTTTGGAGTCAGTTTGACTTGTTAGTCTCACTTGATGGCGTAGTTTGGAGTCAGTTTGGCTTGTTAGTCTCACTTGATGACGTAGGTTGGAGTCAGTTTGACTTGTTAGTCTCAATTGATGACGTAGTTTGGAGTCAGTTTGACTTGTTAGTCTCACTTGATGGCGTAGTTTGGAGTCAGTTTGACTTGTTAGTCTCACTTGATGACGTAGTTTGGAGTCAGTTTGACTTGTTAGTCTCACTTGATGGCGTAGTTTGGAGTCAGTTTGACTTGTTAGTCTCACTTGATGGCGTAGTTTGGAGTCAGTTTGACTTGTTAGTCTCACTTGATGACGTAGTTTGGAGTCAGTTTTACTTATATCAGGTGGGATAGAGCCAAATAGGCCGCCAGGAGAAATGTATCCCTCACCCTTTATGTCAGGGGGGGGCAGCGCCATGAGTGGGGAAGGGTAATTAGAGATAAGCAGAAAATTGAAGTAATCCAACGCAGGAAAAACGTGATTTTTATTGCTAAATTTTCTATTCTTTATTAAAATCTCTTATATTAACTCGTTGTTTCTGTTTGGTTGATTGTTTGCTTGCTTGCGCCAAAACTTTGGATCAATTTTTAACCCACTTTCTCGTAAGCTAGCGAGCTGAAATTTTGCAGGAAGTTTCGTACCATTTGTAAAAACGATGTATAAAAATTTCAGATCGATCGCATGTACCGTAATTAAATTATTGAATTTTTAAATTATTTTATTTATCTCTATGTATCATGTTATTTTTTGAGATAGTCTCGCAGTGCGTATTATATTGAACGACCTTTCTGTCGCGCAATAAGGTGCGTATTTTATTGACAACACTTTTTATAAACATATTCCTGATCGGTGCGCATTATATTAAACATGTTTTATGACACAAATGCAATTTTGTATTTTTGGATGGTCTTGCGCTGCGTATTATAATGAAAATTCTTTTA
>CALYLW010003337.1:0-10322 GCA_944989445.1 Ampullaceana balthica | reverse complement strand
ACTTTGTCTTTTCCAATTCTATTCAGGTAGCTAGCTCTGATAAACGGTTACCAACTTCAACTATAGTAATCTTGGCTACATTATTTTTGTAACATGTCTACTAACAACTTCATCACTCACATCTGTCACTCTCTACACCGTCATCCGTCAGATCAGCTCAATCCGTTATACCCAACAGTTACTGCTACGAAAACTCCAGTCTGTGCTCTTGTTTTCGCTCGTATTAAATATTGTAATTCTAATCTTTCAGGTGCGCCAAAACAATGCATTTCAAAACTACAGAAAGTTCAAAGTTTCGCTGCAAGGTTAGTTCTTAAGGCAATAAAACATGACGAATTTACTCTTCTTCTTTACTCAATTCAAACCCATCTCATTAGCTACACTCTTCTGATGACACACGTATTCTTTCTGTTTCTAAGAAAGATTGGCAATAGGTCTTTCTCTTTTTGTGCCGCCAAAAATTGAATTCTTTACCGTATCAAATTCGCAGGATTCCAACTATTAGGGCCTTCAAGTTTGCACTAATGATACATCTCTTAAAACTTTAATTTTAAACTTAATTAAACAACATTTCTTCTAACGAAAAACGCAGCTTATGTATACATAACTCTCATTTCTGTGGTAGTTAGGTCAGTTAGGATAAAATGTCAATTTAGTGCATTGATACTTATATGTATTTTCTTATTTTTAAGTGAAGCACAGTGAGCCCAGTTTTTACAGCGCTATATAGATTATCAATTAATTATTATTTACTAGCGTAAACCCCGTGAAAAATGACGGAAGTTTTCAGCTGAAATCTATTTATTTTATAAAAAACGCACTTTTTTAGGGCGCCTACGGCGCCAACCTTTTTCAAGAGCCCAACTAACTTGTCCTTGTTTGATAAATACGAAATATTAAACTTTCTGATATGTACACAAAGTATTTTATAATACGGGTTGCAGGGCGCCTACGGCGCCCATTTTGTATTTTAACTTTATAATTAACCATCATCAAGTCCTCTTTTTACATTGATCCCTTTTCCAAAATTAAAATATGAGCGAAAACAATGACTTCATATAATATTTTTTCACAGCGCATATTTAATTTGCACACCTTTTGATGCTTTGGTGCAGTAATTTGGTTTTCCCTGCTTTCTAAAATTAGTAGCGTCAGGACAGACTGACTGACTTGCGTGACAATTGCAAATTATATAATTTTATTATTCTTATTATTATTCTTTGTTTATTCAAATTAAAGATATACCTTAAACCATATGGATTCACAAATTATAAGTTTGCAATTTTAAAGAAAAGAGATACCTAATTGTAATCCTTTATTTTAACTCGTGGCGTCTACTTGATTGATTCCTTTGATTGTTTGTTTGCCGCAAAAACTTTGGATCGATTATTAACCCACTTTCCCGAGTGCTAGCGAGCTGAAATTGTGCAGGCTGACTTGTTCCGACGATAAATATGATCTTTAAACATTTCAGATCGATCGAATGTACTGTAATTAGATTAATGAATTTTAGATCATCTCTATTTATCTCTATGTTGCATGGTAATTTTTGTGCTAGAGTGTCGCGGTGCGTATTATATTGAACAACATTTTTAATACTTACCTGTCGCGTTGAGCGGTGAGTATTATATTGACGATAATTTAAAAAAGTATATTCGTGATCTGTAAATGTAAATGTTATTAATTAATAATCTGTCTCGTGGTGCGCACTATGTTAAACATATTTTTATAACTCTTTCCCCGTGATCAAATCGGGCTGAAATTTAGCAGACAGACTGTAGAAGTTTTTAACGCAATTGCCCTTCGAAAAATTGTGTTTATAGATTCGAATTTTCTGTCAAATTTGACAATGCAACTCCTCCTGAACCATACCAGATAGAGGGTTCGGTTCTTTTGCAAATATGCTAAGGAGGTCCCAAGGATGAGCACGGAGAAAAAAAATAGCGAAAAGGTTTACTAAATTTCCTGGAAATCCAAAAACCCCGAAAAAATATCAGTATTTTGTCAATTTCTCGCCAACAATAACATCTATCTGGTTGAAATAAACGGAAAACGATAGCTAATAATATTTAGAACAATGTTGAAGACGGGATTTTGGATAATCGTCATTTTATTAGACTGCCTCGATTTTAGCAGCAATTTTTGAAAGCATTTGTTTTGTTTAGTTTCAAAATTATTGATTTGAATTGACTTTTAATTTAATCTTGAATCATCAACATACATAATTTGCCATGTCTGTCTGTCGGTGACGCTACTAATTTTAGAAAGCAGCGCACTAAATTACTGCACCAAACATAACTATTTTCGAACGTTCCAGATAAAATTGTGCAACATGAAAATAAATGAATAAAATAAAAATAAATAAAATAAATAAAGGTTCTGTATTACATTACTTTTTATTCTGATGCGTATTTTTTCAAATTAAATAGAATTCAGCTGAAATGTATTTATTTTGAAAACTTTCGTCATTTTTGACGGGTAATAGCCTAGTGATAGTTAATAGTTTCCCTCTTTGTTAATGCTTATGTTAGATCAGGGGTGGTCAGGCCCGTAGTAACTGAGAGCCATTTTAGCAGTTAAAAAATTGTCAAGAGCCGCATTGAAGAATTTCTTTTGTAATTTTTAAAAAGTTTTTTAATGGGATTTAATGCTTTAAATATTTAAATGTTTTTAGCCCTAACTGTATGTTGAAGAAATATATGCTTTACAGCTACACAATAGACATATATTAAAATACTTTATTTATGAATAGAAACACACTGATTTAAACTAATAAGTATTGTAAACCTGAATTGTTATGAATCTACTGAGAGTTCTTTGAACTTTCAGGTTTCTTTTAATCTGGTTCGTAGCTAGTAGTTGTGATAGCTAGTAGTTGTGGTAGCTAGTAGTTGTGGTAGCTAGTAGTTGTGGTAGCTAGTAGTTGTGGTAGCTAGTAGTTGTGGTAGCTAGTAGTTGTGGTAGCTAGTAGTTGTGGTAGCTAGTAGTTGTGGTAGCTAGTAGTTGTGGTAGCTAGTAGTTGTGGTAGCTAGTAGTTGTGGTAGCTAGTAGTTGTGGTAGCTAGTAGTTGTGGTAGCTAGTAGTTGTGATAGCTAGTAGTTGTGGTAGCTAGTAGTTGTGGTAGCTAGTAGTTGTGGTAGCTAGTAGTTGTGGTAGCTAGTAGTTGTGGTAGCTAGTAGTTGTGGTAGCTAGTAGTTGTGGTAGCTAGTAGTTGTGGTAGCTAGTAGTTGTGGTAGCTAGTAGTA
This sequence comes from Ampullaceana balthica, assembly GCA_944989445.1. Classification (NCBI taxonomy): domain Eukaryota; kingdom Metazoa; phylum Mollusca; class Gastropoda; family Lymnaeidae; genus Ampullaceana; species Ampullaceana balthica. Next base: position 7,077 of record CALYLW010003337.1, on the reverse strand, counting down.
GTAGAGGCTGGTTGCTATTTACTGCTCGGTGCTATGATTTGATTTGTGGAGTACATCAGTAGGTTACACAGAGAACGGATATAAGTCTGAAAATAGCTATTTTAAGTTAAAGGATATTTCACTTCTGGCATGTGAGAGTGGTAGCTCCTCTCTTATAGCCACGTCTAATGCAACAGTGCAACGGAAGACCACCGATTGTGGCGTATCTTGAATATCTGTTGATTCATCAAGAGCCAAACTGAATGCTACACAGTTCTTTGAATCGTTACTAATTTTTCTTTCAATATCAGCGCCAATGTCTGCTATACGTCACTCAGTGTATGGCTTGACATTGGACTTCGTGTTACGAGTATCCAAAAACTGGAAATATTTGCATCTACTATTAAAATTCTGTCCTCGATATTCCATCAGAATAAGGTTATTAGCCGGAGAAATATTCCAAACGAATGCATAACTTGACTCGGTTGAAGTGACACTTTCTTTGCTGAAACAGTAGTTGTGTCTTCTGCTGACAAATTTCAGACCACAACTCTGCGAACTGCATGTTACTTTTGTTAGATCGAGCCCACATTATTTCAAACCTTTGTTTTGGTAAAGATTTATTTTTAAAAATACCTTTTAAATAAACACAAAAAAAATTAATTTGTAGAGTAACTTACCACCTCGCGAACGCCATACGCTAAAAATAGCACCATTTTTGGCTTTCATGCCCTAGTTACTAAACCGTTCGACACAAGGTAAAAACGAAAGTACCTACAAGTAGTATGACAACAAGGCTACTATAATGACACAGCATTGTTGTATTACAATGCGGGGTTAGAGTGTAAAGTCCAATTTAGCTGACCCAGTTAGCTACCGCCTGCCGAACACTTTTTTGCTTAATTTACTTCAAAGCAGACACTTTTACCTCAAAGCAGACACAAAACAAAAATCATCAAAGAATCAATTTTTAGTTAATAGAGTCAATAAATAACACTGGAGATGTCAATAATAATGTAATAAACGTTTATTAAAGAAATTAGAGCCCGAATCACTTAGATCTATATATACAAAATAATACTATAGGTAGATCTATAATCTATAGTCTAGTCAGGGCAGCAAACAGTGCACACAAAAGTGCCTTGCTTCAAAGATGCACAATTTTTCGTGCACTGTGCATGCCACCAGCCATCACACACATCACATTGGACCCAAACCTCTGTCCCTCCCCCTTTTTTGCACCCATGACAAATTCCTTCCAACAAGAGATTCTCTTCTTTATCTAAAGTATCGTCATCTGCAGCCATGTCAAGCTCCATTGTTTGAACCAACTGTGGGTCCTCACTGCTGCTATCAGATAGATCTATTACTGGATACTTCTTTACTTTCTTGGACTCCACAATTTTCTTTTTTTTAATCTGCTCTTCTTCTCTCTTGCGTCTTTTTTCTTCCCTTTCTTGCTCTCTTTTCCTTTTTGTAGCCTCTTTTTGTGCATCCTTTCTCTTTTTGCTTTCTTCCCTCTCGATCTTTCTTTTCAGTTTATTTTTTTCTATTTCTTCTTTGTCTGCTATTTTCTTTTTTAATGCTTCTCTAAACTCTTCTCCACTGACCAAGTTTGGCATGGTTGGAGCATTTGCTGTTTTCTTCTTGTTTTTTATTTCTTCTAACAAAAGCAGGCAGCTTCAAAATGTCATCTACTGTCAAGTTAGCTTTGACGGTGCAGTTTTTGGGTTCTTCTAGACTGCACGTTTCTATTAGCCCCACAGCTAAGGCTTGAAACTTGTTAAATTTCTCTTCTTCCTCTTTGATAAGGTTGTCTCCTGCAGTACTTGTCATCGTCAGTTGACAAAAAATTTTATTAAATTGGTTGCGACCCATTTCATCATATAAAAAGTTTGAATAGTCATGGAGTGCTTTAAGTTGTGCAGCAGACAAATTGGACTTTGGTGGTGGGGATAATGCAGGTAATGATTCTGGTAGGGAAGATTTGTCAATGATAGACTTATTTTCATTCTCAAATGGGCTGTTTTCCTGTATAATGGTCTGGGTGATTACTTGTGTTTCATTCACAATCGGTTTTGTCTCAATGAGTGCCTGTGTGTAAGATTCGATTGGTTGTGTCTCAATGATTGCTTCGGTGTAAATTTCTATTGGCTGTGTCTCAGTGATTGTTACTGTGTAAGATTCAATTCGCTGTGTTTCAGTGGTATCTACTGTGTCGGATTCTATGTGTTGTGCCTCGATGATTGCTTGGGTATCGTTTGAGATTGGCTGGGACTCAATCAATTTGTTGTCATTTATGGTGTGCAGGTGGTTTTTGATAAAAGGGTCGACTTTCGTAGGGACTTTATTGCTGTTGGTGGGTTGGGCAACATTATGAATTCCCAATGGTGTTGAGCCGAATACAGCACTAGGACCAAGCTTCGGGGATTGCAGAATTCTATATGGATCATATGGTAGTATTCCAGCTGCTTTAAAACTTTGTGCAGCAATGGAAGGTGTTGTGGCCTTTAGCCATACTGGCTTTAAAACTTTGGCAAAGCTCTCCAGATTTACTCCCTCCCCATGCTCACTTATATGGTGTCGTATGGCGTCTGACCAAGCTGGTTTGATTGCACCAAAAAAAGCTTGATCGAGTGGCTGAATCAAGTGACTCGCATGCGGCAACAAACAATATAACACTATATGGTTGTCATGACATAGCTGTGATGTCTCAACCAGTGCAGTGTGGCTACTGTGACCGTCTACCAGTAGAACTACAGGCTTCTGTACATGGGCTGTGGCTGGAATAAAGCTATCTCTTAGCCAAGAATAAAAAATCTGTGCTGTAATCCAGCCATTATCAGACACTTGTAGGAATGCCTCTGGGAAGTGATCTAATAAATTTTTGGACGGTATTCTCTTGTAGGGGTATATTAACAGGGGACTGAGGAAGTGTCCACTTGCGCTGGCACATGCAAGAACTGTCACTTGTGACTTCACACCTGCAGTAACATTGTACACATGTTTCGACCCCCTGCATGCGATGACCTTCCTGCTTTTGGCATCAAAAGAAAAGCCTGTTTCGTCTGCATTGTAAATGCGAGTGGGGTCACTAAGTAGACTGGGGTCAATGCTGTCAACACACCATTTTAAATCATTAAACCACTTTTCAATAGCTTTTATTGTAACCAGGGCTCTCTCCTTTCCTAGTGATTGGGGAGTACGCAGTGTCAATTCAGGATGGCGTTTAAAAAAATTATATAGCCATGATGATGTTGGCATTTCGGTTTTGCTCTTTGAAGTACAATTCCTGGTATTTAAGATTTGTTTGGCGATTTGCCTCACCTCATCGCCAGTTTTTCCAAAGCCTCGCTTGGCTAGCTCTATTAGCCATTTAGCTAATTTGACCTCCTCTTCTGGCGTGAGGAGGGTCTGTGCATAGGCTATGACAGGCCGCTTGCCTGTAAGTTTGTCGTGAAGAGTGGCAAGTGGAATGCCAAACTCATTCGAAGCTTTTCTAATAGAGAGCCGCTTTTCCCTAATACTAGCCAATGCCGCATTAATTACTTCTGGGCTCTGTTTTGTTCGTATGCTAGACATGGCTTTAAATCTGAAATATAATTATATTGTAGATTCTATTAAAATTTTCATTCAAATATAAAATAGGAGTCTAGATAGATCTATAGACTAGACCTAGATCTTTAGCTTAATTTTCCTACATGAAAAAGTGTTCGCAACGAAGTAATATCCTACAATAAAACAAATATTTAACTAAATTTTTCTGCAGAATAAAAGTGTTCGGTACGAGGTAAAATCCAACGTTAAACTTACTACGTCGCGAACACCCCTTCGAAACGAACATTGATATTAAAAATCATTGTAAAGTATAACAGCGTGGTTACTGATCTATTTCTAAGTGATAATGCAATACCAAACAATTGTGTTTACCAAAGCGAACAGGAAAAGTAGTCTTAACCCGGAAATCAACTTCGTTCTTCCTAGGGACGCTGACAGCATGCACGGTGCAAGGATCAAAATGTTTACGCACATTTACTCACAAAATAGTGAGTCCCTGCAAACGAAACGATGAAATGATATTGAAAAAAGAACTGCTTTCGACTTACGGGTGTTCGTTTTCGTGTTAGACGGAAAATAAAAATACAGAGAACGCTTTATGAAATAGTGTTCGCTACGACATAGCGTTCGCGAGGCGGTAACTTACTCTATATTATACATTTCAAATGATTTTTTAAAATTTGTTAGATTGTTGCATGGTATGCATTATATTGACACATTCTTGGTGTGATGTAGCGTGAGGGGATATGACGTCATATTGTGTTTACTTTGAGGATTAATTATTTAAATCGACTTTTAATGTAATCTAGAATTATTTCCCTTGAATAAAAAATCGGAAATTCTTTTTGGAAATTGCGTTTTTACAATGTTGTGCGTTTTTTCATAATATAGAATCAAATTTGTATCTAATATATCAAGCTCAGTTGGTGTTTGTATCTTTGTATGTTTGTATGTTTGTATGTTTGTATGTTTCACTTTTCGACTTTCTGTTAGACAGCCACGGAAAAACCAAATGACGGACGGGGACCAAATTTGGCAGGACGGTTCCTTTTACCCTGAAGGTGGTTTTAAGTTAGTTTTTGTAATTGTCCCTTTTGCCCGAATGCCGTAAATTAAATAATCAGAAAATGCAGAGACAAAGAATAAAAAATTTAACCTCATTTCTGTATTGAACAAATTTACGCGGACGTTCAAATGCCGTTCAAAGCGAGTTACTTTTGGTGACGTTTTTTTTCCCCAATACTTTATTTTCAGCGGTGCGCATTCAAAAAATATTATAATGTCTAATTACGGTGCGCACATTTTCGTGTACGCTTCATAATTTGAGCTGTGTAGTACAAAGAATTGTCATTTTCTTTACTGTTACTTTCTATATATTAGATAGACACGTAAACATATTTAATTACAACTGCCACACGATGCATTAGATTTAATTGTTTACACGTTTAAATTTAATTGCGAATTTGTTTTAATTATTTTCTGTTCCATAACTCGACATTTAATAAAAACCTATTTATGTAATAATTGTGTCAGTATTTTTTTCAAGGCTTCATTTTTAGCGGTGCGCGTTCTAAAATCTTTTATCGCCTGATTACTGTGCGCACATTTTCGTGTACGCATCTTAAATTTAGCTGTGTCCTATTAATATAACATTTATATTTTGTTTGTCTTTTACATAAGCTATTGTCTTTTTACATAACCTATACACTTATACTATTTAAACTTAGGCTACCGGACCTATTAACATAAGTAGATTAAACTAAATAAAGTGATCCTGAAAACGCTTAATTATTTTGTATTGCGAATTGAATATGTTATGTTCATTCCTTTGATGATGGATTAACATAGGCCATTTTTAAAATCAATTATTGTCATGGTTTCACATGCGTTTTTAACATAAAATTGATTTGTTTTTGTTGTTTTTTTTTAAATTAGGAATATAGCCTAATTTCTTTATTTATCTTTATTATCTTTATCTCATAGACGCTGTTGCAAATATTGTATTAATTACAATTGTGTTACGATGCAGTGTCGTAAATATAAGAGCTTTTTAGTGACGACAGTGGCAGAGATCTTTTGGAAAAATGTCAACAAAGCAGTGGCCTTATTTTAATGGATACAAACAAACAAACATAAAAAATATCAACTGAGCTTTATATATTACATATGCGTTTAAATTATTTTATTTCAATTATTTTCGAGATGCATTGTATTAATATTTTACATGCAATGAATAAAATAGGGATTTTTAAAAATGTAATTCATAACTCGACATTTAATTAAAAACCATAGACGTAGCGAGTTCATTTTATGTTGAAAGTGATGGCCTATGTCAAATAAACTTACACTTTTAAACAGTTTACTTAAGCTTTATATACACTATCTAATATATAAAGATGAAAGTTTGTGTGTGTTTGTTTGTTACCAATGGAATTCCACACCGTTGGACCCAAGATGCTGAAATTTTGCATGGGACTCTCATTTGACCCGGGACAGGTCATAAGCTATGTTTCAACCCCAGGTGACCACCCCTAGGGTAAGGGAGCCCATAATCAGAAAATGTAGAGCCAAATAAAGACAAAATAAATTCTCATTTCGATATTGAACAGCTTCATGCGGGCATTCAAAACGAGTTCATTTTGGTGCGTTATTTTTTACAATACTTTATTTTTAGCTGTGAGCTTTCAAAAATCTTTTATTGTCAAATTACGGTGCGCACCTTTTCGTGTACGCATCTAAAAGTGAGCAGTGTAATTTTATTATAATAACATTCATATTTGTTTTGGCCTTGCGGTACAAAACAGTGGCCTTTTATACAAATACTTTCTTGATATATTATAGATCTGTTAAAACTATTTCATTACATTTGTCACACGATGTATGGTATTTATTTTTAAATTAAGAGTTTTTTTTATGTTGTTTCTAATGACTCAAATTTTAATTTAAACAAATACTAATTATGTGAGGGTATTTTATGTGGAAAGAAATTGCCCAAGTCAAAAAAGCTTAATCGTAATTTAGAGGAACTAAACGTTTGTTTTTCTTAAAATTTGTTGCGTGTTCTATATTAATTTTTCTTGCTTATTTTACTTGCTCAATCCCTTAAATTTAATTATTAAAGTTAATCATCAATGATTATTACATGCATATAAAAGCCTACGACCAATGCTGTGTTTTTTTTATTACATAAGCTCTATAAATTTACAATTTAAACCTTTCTATCGGACTTAAAAACATAAGCATATTAAACTCAATACAAGTGAACCTATAAGCAATTAATTAAGTTGGGCGGCGTATTGAATATGCCATGGTCATCACGCTGTAGCGGAATAACAAAAGCCATTTTAAAAATAGATGTTTAGTCAAATATAGCATCTTTTTTTCCTATTTCGTAAATAATTTATTTATTTTTCAGAAACTAAATCTGGTGTTTGAAATATAATTTACAAACTATGATGTCCCATCGGGAAACATGGTCAAAAACATACTTGAATTCCTTTTTAAAATTATACCTATTACATAAAAGCAGTAAATTTAAAT
>CALYLW010003336.1:0-10342 GCA_944989445.1 Ampullaceana balthica | reverse complement strand
TTGGCATCATAATCGCTGTTAGAGAGAGATTGTGTAAAATGTATTTCATTTTTTATCCCCATGTGCATGTGATAGGTTCCATTTAGAAGAGGTGAGATGTTCGCATGAGGAAATAATTCACAAGTGTAACGAATGTGAGATATTACTTGAATAATGTTTTCTTTTGATTCTATATTTTTATATGCATTGCCCTCTCTGAAATCTGCAATTTGGTACTTCATTTTACATGTATAGATATGATTTTTAAATTGTATTTTTTCCCTAAAAAGTTCCACTATTTCATTCTTCGATTCGTCATTTTTTAGGTCGAAAAATAAATTTGAAGAACTCGCGTAAAGCAAATTAAAATTTGACTCATTATCTTTGTTGTTAAAATCATTAAAGTTCATTAATGGTTCACTTTCATCAACCATTAGAGTTTCACATAGAATAAAGTTAGCAACTTTTGTTTTATTACAATCTATTTCAGTCCATTCATGTTGTTCAACTTTGACTACATTTCCAGTTAACACGTAATTTGCAGACATGTATACACATCCTTTACCCTCATCCCGTAAACTCCAAGTGGAATCTATAACTAGTGGCGTTCCATCCATCCATGTGTAATATTCTGATGTTTTACTGCGCTTACCCGACAGTCCAATAAAACCAGTCATATTTAGTTTAGTTAAACTATTTACCAAGTTCACAGTTTCAAATTTAACGCCTGGCATGTCTTCTTGTATAGACAATGAACGAAATATCAAAGGCTCAATTATCCCTTTGTCAGAAAGTAGATGTTCCAGTTCCATTTGAGAATTAATGTAAGCTAAATGAGATCCAATCCACGTTTTATTACATAACTCATTAGCCTCATTTGCTGTCATCATAGACGATTCGTCATTTTTATTCATTTTCAAGTGGTAGCAACCTTTATTTTGTATTAAACCTTCTATTGTCCGAAAGCAAGGTATGCAAATCAATCTTATGGTGTCCTTTACAACCTCAAGGGAATTAGTGAGTGAGTTTGTAAAGAGTGTATACTTCCCACGTTTATTGGATTTTAGTTTAGGTCTTATCACAACAAATATCCTACACACATCTTGCCTTAAATCTTGTTCAGAGTCAAAACCACGTAATACGTCATCATCTGTTTTATCTTCAACCATATTTTCAGCGAGCACAAAGATCGCCAAAGTTCGTTTAAATGTAGGGATATCTATATCTTGAAATGTATCATCTCTCGTGTCGCTGAATGCTGAGTTCAAGTGAAGATGTCTTGGACAAGGATGTGATTTTAATTGTTTAAGAGATCCCTCAAATTTGTCTAGAGTGAAGTTCTCCTCTGTAAGCTTGTCGAACAGCAGAAGGTTAGATTCCGTATACGTCAACTTGGTAATATTAAAAGTAGTTTCTTCTTCTGTAGTCTTGGTAAGGTTTATCAGCCAATTCAAAGGTTTAAACCTTTGAAGAAAGTGAGTAAAAAATGTTTGTTGCAGCTCCAAGCTGTAGCGACAGTCATAGACCAAAATTAAGTTCAGCATTCTGTTGTCACAGTTTATTTGTTGTGGACTTGTGCGGGGCACTGTAAAAAACATTTATACTTCATGCACAAAGTCTTTAACATATTCATTTAATAGCAAATAAATATAAGGCCGATTTTTTAAAGACCTCACTATAATTATAAAACTTTGACAATGAATTTTTTTTTCTTCAAAAAACACGTTATAATTGGCCAACTAATTTAATAACTATTTACATGTGTCGTTTCAATAAATATGTAATGATATGTTGGTGTATGTAAAATAATAAAGTAAACATATATTAAAGATAGACATATAAATTACATAGATGAATATATATAAATAGAGTGATAGATAGATATATACTCTATACATACATACATATATATATATATAAAGGAATATCGACATACGACATATGAAACTAAAACATGAATTAAATTACTACAACCGCTAGCCGTATTAGCTTTCAGATTTATTTCTGCCTTAAGTATTAGTCGAATGGCACATTTATGGTAACGAACAAAAATCGAACTCTGGCTAACCCATCTGCTACTAAATTTTGCGACATTAATGATATTCAGCCAAAAATTAGTGGTCAATACGATGTTCGTTTTTCTTCATTTCTTTTGATGTCCAAGACCGTTTAGAAGATAAAACCGCGGATAATTTTTTAAAAAATCTAATGACATAGGATTGTTCAATAGGAATACGCATTACAAATGCAATCGCATTTTTTTTTAAGCTACTGTTATTTTTTGGGTTGACTTCATTTTAAAGCTGTCAGTAACAATTTAGCAATAGCAACAAAATTGTTTAATAAATTTAAAATAAATGCTATGGATTAATTATGTCTTGTGTGTTAATTAGGTTGGTTATGAAATGTATGATTAACAAAAAAGCATGTGAATTGTACCATTTTCACTTTATTAAAATGTTTGTAAATGTTAATTAAATTATCATAGACACAATGGCTATGGCACAATACTTGCTTCACTACATTTAGCGGACTTCTTCTACATATTCTTTTGGCCTGAGAGTTAGTCTCTTAAGACCTTGGCTAATACCTGGGCAACCCCCTTCATCGCCTGAGCAGTAGCATATAACACTGTCTTCGAGTGGGACGCTTTTGCCTCCCTAACATCCCCGGCTATGTCTACAACGGGACACGAATTTAACAGGTGTGAGTCCCTGTTATGGTCTAGCCCAGGGGTGGGCAAACTTTTTCTACGGAGGGACGCATTGAAAACTTTATTGTTATAGGCGGGCCGCAAATATATTTCTTCTACTTTAATTGCAATGTACAACATATCTAAAATATGAATTCGTGATTATAACCATGTACTAGTCATTTAATTAAACATGTACATTACATTTTAAAATACCAACGGAAACAGTTTTTTTAATTTGATAATACGATTTTATTATTCATTATTATTTCAGCAAAGGTTTATTGTTACCTGTCATTATAACCATGAAGAAGTAGGAGCGTAATTTACATACAAGCCAGTGGCGTAGTTAGGTATTTAGGGGCCCGGGGGATTTGGCCTATTTGGGGGCCCGGGAGGCTTGGCTTATTTGGGGGCCCCTGCATTATGGCCGGTGGCGTAATATTTATTTTTTAATGTAAACAAATAATTTTGGCACAATTTTGGGGCCCCCCTCCTTGACGGGCCCGGGGCGACTTTCGAATTTGGACTTCCTCTCCCCGCCCAGCTATGCTACTGATACAAGCTGACAATTGAGTACAATTATAACCAATGAGAAGTATGTTACTGTTCACAATTTTAGATAATGTTCTTTAACTGTGGAGCCAGTTTACAGGTTGTGATTGGCATGATCGTATTCAAAGTGCAGTCAGTCAACATTGATTTGTTCCTATACTTGTTTATTTTCATGCAAGAAAAAGCTTGCTCACAGATGTATGTGGACCACCATTTTGACAAAGTTTTTTTAAGTGTGGAAATGCTACTGCTGCCAAATATCCATAAAACTCAAGCATTATAACTGATTTGACCTTCATGTTATAATCTGCATGTAGGTCAAGCAGCTCTAATTTTATATCATCTGGGGCTGAATCAGCTTCTACACTAAATGGAAAAGGATATTGAATAGTGTTTCCAGGTTCTTGAAATCTTGGATCCTCCTTTCAAGTTCCACAGCTAAGGCATCCAACTGAGCCTTGTACTTGTCAACCGTTTTACAAGAAATGGTTTTCTGTTTCAGCAAAGGGAAATGGAAAAACCTATTTTCACCTGCTTGCCTTGAGACAGGGAGAGATTTGCCTGAAATTATTTAACATGATCATATATTTCATGTGCAAAAGAGCTATCCCCCTGAAGTTTAACATTCAGTTCATTTAACTTTTCCATAATGTCAATAGCAAACATGAAGGGTGACTTCCAATCTTCATTAACTATGGAGTAATAAAGACACAAACAAAACCCTTAATCTCCAGGTACATAACTATTTTTTCCTTGACATTCCAAAACTCGCTTAAATATCTTGACCAGGTTCAGCCAGCGGACACGGCTGTGGTAGATAATATCAAAATATTATGTTTCCAAATCTTCAAGCAGTGCCCTGAACTGCCTGTGGCTCTCATGAGGTTTATCACACTGACAACTTGTTCAATAACATGCTTGATATTAAACGCAACTTTACACTGACTTTCCTGATGGATGACACAGTGGAGAGGTAAGAGTGAATGGTCAGAATGTTCTTCTTAAATTTTACTTTTTTTTATCAACTTCACAACACCTACGTTTTTTCAAGTCAAAGCACGCGCTCCATCGGTTGTACACTTGATATCTTGTTCCACACAAACCCAGTACTTTCAGCACAGTTCTCAGCAGCATTGACAAAATCTTGGCCTGTACTTGAGTCTTTGAATGGCTTAACACTAAGAAATGTTTCAGTAAACTCAAAACGAGTATTTATTTTCCATATAAATACCAACAATTGTGCTGTGTCCTGTGCAACAGTTCTTTCGCCCAACGCCAGAGAGTACCACAAAAAGTCTTTGCTTGTATCTGGAAGTTGGTGCATCAAAGTGTCACTAATTTTCTCAACACGCCTGACTACAGTTCTCTTTGATAAAGGAATGCTATAAAATTTTGTTTTCTGTTCTGGACACATAATACTTGCTGCATTTGACAAAGCACTTGTTCCGTTTTACAACCTTATGGGAAAGCACCAAACTGGCTTCGGTTGCAGCATCTTGTATTAAAGACTGTTTAGTGAAAACAGTTTGCTGATTTTTAAAATTATGAACCAACTTCTGGCAATTCCTTTTATCTCTCTTCTTTCGTTAAATTGTTCACGAAATCCAAATGTTTTGTTTGGTGGTGTTTTTTTAAATAGATGTACTCCTAAAATACGCTCACAGATACTCACGGCCCACCAAGCAGACTGCTTTTCTGCCAACGCTCGCGAAGCAATTGTGAGTGGTTCATTCGTCATTAAAAACACGACATTCGTCCTCAATCTTTCTTTTTTTTGGCATCACCCATGGTTAAATCAAATTTTATTCGCTTTTAAATTACAATTTTTGCAAAACCGCCAATATGTAAATCGTTGAGCTGAAATGCAGTTTCGAATAAGGATGTTAACAATTAATGATTAATAATCACAAATCAATTCTCGAGCCATAAAACCAATATAATATCACTAGATTAGTATCGAATACTTGGAATACAATTTTAAAAATATAGCTTAAATTCTAAACAAAGAAAATTTACATATACATTAGATCGAAACATGTACACGCCTACGGGTCGGATAAAATGCTCTGGCAGGCCGCATGCGGACCACGGGCCGTTGTTTGCTCACCCCTGGTCTAGCCTGTTGAAGTATTAGTTTTTAGCGGACTAAGTGTAGAAATAGCTTCAAACGAGGTGCGTGGATAAAACCACAAAGAACCACGATGCCAATATAACATTAGACTAGCGCTAGCATAGCTGCGACTACCAACACCACGCTAAGTATAAGAAGAAAGGAAGAAAAAAAAGTGAATAGGAAAAAAAAAGAAAGAAGAATTCAAAATAAAAAAAAATTAAAAAAGAAAAAAAAAGAAGACAAAAAGAGAAAGGTTAAGCATTTTTTTAAAAAATTAAATACTGCGAGTATTTTAAAATAAAATATCACTTTCTATAATAAAAGTAGTCCGTGATATAGTGTTAAATTAATTAGGAAAAATTAAAAGTGCAATATGATTATTACTATTTATTTTTTTTATTTTTTTATTTTTTGCGTGAGCATGGATGTACTATGTGGATGAAAGGTTTTGTCGAGAGTAGTCTTTTTAGATTTTTTTTTGAGAATGTCCAAAGAAACTTAGCTTCATAAACAATAAATAAAATTATAATTTAAAAAATCAAGTTTAAGGAAAATATAAGACGCTAAATGAATAATTAAAATTGTTTTTTATTAATTTTATTACTTTTTTTAAAAAAATTGTCTGCCTTATTTCACTTTGATGTAAATTGGTATATTTAAACATCTGAGAATCAATGTTTTGAAAATAATTTTTGTTAACCTAACTCCATATAAGCTATAACCTTTAAACTAAAAAAAGAAATTGTACTAATGGTTTTTATAATAATGTTTTAATGACTTATTTACTATAGTTTTTGTTTTCCTTTTCTTTCAGACATCATAACATTATTTATGTGTAACGGTATAAAATATACTAAATTGAAGATACACATTTCACATGCTATTTTTTTTTAAAATGTGTATTTTATTAAAGTTTAACCATATTGATTTTTTAAATATGACCATTGTAACTTATTTAAGCGCTGTAAATTTGTTTGACTCATTTTTTTCGTTTTTCATTTATTAACATAAACTATTTATTTCAAAGTTATTTAACATATTTATTTTAAAATTTTTGTGATTTTTTGTAATTACAATTTTGAGTAACAGCAATACTAAAAGTAATAAATTGAAACCTATCAATTGAATGTTTTTTTTTCAAAGACTTAACAATTTAGTAATGTTCCGTAAAATTTTAATAAAGTCACTTACGTAAAAAAAGTAGAAACACTGCAGTAAAACATAATGGCTGGTTCGCCATTCTGGAGTTACAGCAATCCACGTAACTTTTCATATTAAAAACACCCGCTTTAATTTTTTTTTAATAGTAAAAGAACGTCTTGACGTCAACTGCCTAATTAACACCAACCGTCTATAAAAAGTACAGCCCGTAAAGTGCGTGTCAGTAAATCACCGATAAGTAAGGGAAATTGTAGACGCCGGTAAACAAAATTTTGCTCTGAAAAAAATTTAAGAAATGTGACATGAATGGCTTTTCAGTTAGAGCATTGTCTACTAGCAATAACTTATAAACAAAAATATTTTTAAGAACTCATTGTTAAATATTAATTTAATATATATAATTTTTTTTTAAAATGTGTTTTTTATTTATATGTTTGTTTATAAGTTATTCTATATGCATACACATGGATACTATTCAGGTCACGAGTTCTCTTGTTAACATTGTTAAATATTTAAAAAATCATAGAAATTTATTTTTTAAATATAATGAATTGTATGGAATTACAAAATGCACAGTGTGCAGACTTGTTGTCAGTGACATCCATTCACCCCTTAACCTCATTTTGACTCAATACTATTGATATGTTCTCATTGTTTCATTCATGTGGTCGTGTTCAAGAGCCATTTTACTATTGGTTAAAATTAATTATGATTCAATTTTTAAAGTTCAAAAGCAGTTCCTAATTTTATTTTTATAGAGAACAGTTCACTTTGTCATGAGTCATATGTAGTTCATGATAATATTTTGTGTACTGGAACTTGTAAACACAACATAAACTTCGGCTAAAGGTTAATTTTGCTGTTTATACCAATTTAAATTAGTTATTAAAAAAGAATATTAAAAAAAAATAATAATACTTTTATTTCTAGCAATGATCCTGAAATTAAAATCATCATTAAAACGAAAGAAAAATGCGTGACGTGAACAGCGGAATAGAGGTCACAAAATATGTGGGTAAAATGCATAGGAGATTTGGGAAATATTAAACCACACTTCAAAAATTCATAACTTTAAAACTACAAATCCTTAAAATATAATATTGGCCATTCATAAAATGTAACACAATTTTAACAAAATTATACTTCTTCAAGTTTTCATTATCGGACGCAATTTGCTGCATCTACTCGGTACTCTGTACTTTGCAAAAAATCATACTCGTTACACCTCTAATATTGCCTAATTAAAAGTTCTTTTGTAAAATTAATACAATTAATCTAAATCTGTATTTAAAGTATTTTTTAAAAAATATTAATAATAATAAAAAATGTTTTGATTTGTAAATTTATCCTAATTATTACGATATTAACTTTTTTTATCCAAAAACAAAAAAAAACAAAAATATCCGATCCATATTCCGGCATTGTTTACAAGGAAAAGAAAACAAAATACAGGAAGCAATGTGACATAGAAGAATGAACACGAAATACGGTAGACCGCAATCGACACACATATATAATTCAAATGAAGTTGTATGATTTGTTTCTTAATTTACGTTAAGTAGCAAAACATATAACATACAAATAATTACATATGATAATTAAAAGATTGACGTCATAAAATACGACCACTGGTTTTGTCCTAACTAATATATCGGCACTCATGTAGGCAAAAAAAAATAATTAAAACTGTGTAATATCAGCAAAAATGCGTTTCAGTAGACCCCTAATTTATATTTAGCCTAAAAAAATAATTTCAAATTAAATGTAATTAATGGTATTAAACAAAATGCTGAGGATATAACTAAACACACAATTTTTGATAGGAAACAAATCTGATAAACATACATATTTTAAAAAGTGTGGCTTATCTATACTAATAAAAGGCAAAGCACTGATCACTGACAATCCCATCACTAATTATCCAATTTCCCGTGTAGTTAAAAGCACCTAACTTTGGAAAGTTGTTAAGAACACTCCCGTGTAACTGATTGATTTTATATATGTGTTGTATTTGTGGGCGTTCTCACATATCACCAACTTTCGTGCAATAAATCCTTGAAATACTATTGTCAACAAAAAAAAACAACTTTAATATGAACACTATGTACACAAATAACAAATTGAGGTTACACTTCGTGGAAACATAATCACACCAGTCCAGCCATTATGAAACACTCTCGAACATTCTCCCGCGCTTTCACTCACGTGTCCTCTCTGTCATAAAACCCGTGATCCACACGTGACATCCCGCAATAGTAACGGTCAAAAAAATATTTACATTATCCCTCACTGGTGGCCGGGGGCCAAAAGGTAGTTATTTCCTAATGTGATCTATATTATAACTGACTTATTACTAATTCTCCTTAATCCAGTGTAGGTAGAAGCATTAAAATGTATGAAGTTGTTGAGTACGATCCCGTGATGGTAACAGGCGAAATAATCACTCACTGGGGGCCGGGGGCCCAAAAGTAGTTTTTCCTAATATTAGTTATATGAACATATGTTTAAACTTTCGATACTGTTTAAATGGATGGATCTTGAAAAAAAATGGTATATACAAATTTGATGACTCACCCATAATAAATTTTTATAAGAAATTTAAATCATATTATCAATTCTTTTGGAGCCGGGGCCCTTAATATCATTTTCGTAAAAGTTTAAGACTCTATTCGGTTTCAAACGATCTTAGCAAATATTGACAAAGAAATAATTTAAACATGATCCATATTAAAAATCAACAGTTGTTATAAACTTGACATTTTACACTGATTGTGCCATCGTTTATTTAAATGAGTAAAAAAAAAGTACTTTATTCATATAATGGCCATACAACTTTGTGAAGTTTGTTAAATACGTATGTGTATATACTAGACACCAACACATATATGTTAAGTACTGACTCTAGTTGTCTAGGGTATTATTAATTAATGGCTCTAGCCCCCAGTGTAAAATACAAATATTAATCTATAACGAAGATCTGTTAACTACATATAATTAACGACTCGTAACGCCCCTGTCCATAACAAAAATAAAATATTTATTCACATTGAATTGTATACATACAAATATATCATGGCATTGATTACAATATGTAAATATGTTTACAATAATATACAGCTACAAATATATAAAATAAAAGTACGTTGTGTTCTCAAATTAAATGCTTTATTTAACAACTAATAAACGGACCCAGGTCATTCCTCCTCTTCGAACACCTGGCTCCACCTCGAAAATGCATATGCGAGACTGAACAACTGTCCGTCTCGCTCAACCGATCACTCTAGTGGGTGTTCCCAGACTTCAAAGTCGTGCCCCCTCAGTTAAGTCTTCAGCACTGGTTCTCACTTCATCACGCTCAGGTTCATCTTGCACACTTTTACCAGTGACACATCTATTGCTCAACTCAGATCTACTATATGCGTTATACTTGGCTATACTAGCCCTACATTACTTCCTAACGCTTCTTTCTTCACTGTAGGTAACACTACCCTACTTTACTAGCTGAAAATGCAAATAAACATATATATATAGACTAACAGTATATCAAGCAATATATAAACGAATTATAACATCTTCAAATTAACATTTGACCATCTTTATATGTCTAACAGTCTAACGAACCTGAACCCTCTTCAGTCTTCATCAAGTCTTCCCTACAGTCTATCCCCTTTGAACCTAATTCTTAGGGTGACCTTTGATCGTCTGGGAGAGATAGAAATCACCCACATTGGTCACCCCTTCTGCGCCGAGCCCCCAATCCTCAACTGACCACTAGTAAGTCCAATATTATGCAAAAAATTAACAAATAATACATGTGTTAATACATATGTTAGTACTACTAT
>CALYLW010003335.1:0-10375 GCA_944989445.1 Ampullaceana balthica | reverse complement strand
CAGTGGCGTCACTAGGGGGGGCGAGGGGGGCGGGCCGCCCCGGGTGACACCCATCAGGGGGGTGACACCCGAGCCTAAAATTTTACTGTGTACGATTTTATGTAAGAGAAAAAAATGAAGACACATTTTTTCATCTAGAAAGAAATTAAGAAATACAAAGAAATACGTTAAACGCGAAAACTTTTTATTAAAAAATATCAGTTAACTTACAATAATAAAACAGTCCCAACACACAAACAACATTAAAACAAATTAGGAAAAAAAGAAAAGAAACGTCGCAGCTGAGAGATCTTTAAAAAAGATCACCCCCATTACTTTCTTTAAAAAAGGCTGGACATGAAAAAGGCAGTGCCTTATGTTTTAAAAGATATAAAGCTATTTGGGCTTTGACACACCGACACCATGGACGAATCCCACCTCACGACTCCCCCCACCACAGTGGGTGTGGGGTGGGGGATAAGATATTTATCACCCCAAAAAAATATCAAAAGATGGGTTTTCTTTGTTGATGTTTTTTATAGACGAAAATTATGAATTCAATGTCTTTGAGTTAATATTTTGTTATATATATATTTATTAAAGGCGTGATATGCATGTTTATATACAGGTAGTCCCCCTGTTACGACGGTCCCATCCCGACTTAAGCTGTTTCGTAGTTACGAACGCTCCCCCATAAAGAATAATTTTACGCGTTATTCCATATTTTAAAAAAAAATTTTAAAACTTTATTTTTTCATTGGGTAAACAATTGTTTTCTCTAGTTGAAATAAAAATGTATTGAAAAATATGTATTATTATTATTTGAACCTACAACTTTCGTTTGCGAATTTTTCTCATGGTTGAGTTATCAATCAAGTCAGTAAAGCTAAGAAAGCTTACAAGTAAGTTCCTTTTTCAATGCTCATTAGAAAGAGCATATTCAGTCTTTGTTGTCCCATGCAAATTCTAACTCATTTTATATTCTTTTCAACTTTGAAAAGGATTGCTCTCAGTTGCAGTTTGATGTCATCATTGAGAGATAGATGAGAAGTGCGAAGTGTACATTTGTAAAGAGCTGTGTGAAATTTAGCTCATTCAAAAGCAGCAAAATGTTTAGCTCTGTGCACTTACCTGAAGTTTGGCATATGGGTACTTCCTTTTCCTTACCCTGAGCCTGGACAATAACTTTTTAAAAGAGTTTTGAAAATTGGACTAATTCTGAAGGTAAGCAGTCTTCGAAATCACCTGAATATTCTTCCATTATCTTGGCTGCTGCCTATCGGATGGCGAAGCTGAGCTCAGATAGGTTTGTAAGACAGCTAAATTTCTCACGGATGTCTTTATATGGGCCTAACCGATGTTGTGGGGCTCAAGAAAGTTTGTCAATGATTACCTCAACCTTGAAACTTTTGTCTCGGGGAGAATACTGTTTTGGTGATGTCCCTTTATCAAAGTGACGCCCCCTTTTATCTCTTTTTTTTTGTTGATAGCATTGAAGATTGTTCATACTATTTTACCACGGACTTGTCCTTTCCTTTGTATTCATAGGAATCAAATTAAGAATGCTGTCTTTTAAAAAACTCAACGAGAGACTTCCTTTCTAAAATTGTTTCCCGAATTTCAAGTAAAATAGCGACTTCCAGTTGTTCAAGTTCCTTTAGAAATCCTTCTGCTTCAAGTAGACAGTCACGTGGCTGATTTTCGTTTGTTGCTAATTCTTCCAATGCTGCGATATTCGCATGGTATAAGTTATTAACAGACCTTACTGCATCATGTCAGGCTTACCATCTTGTGTCACACAAGGCTTTGTTAGCATGTATCAATTTCATGTGTTTTTAAAGTACCTGTCAACGATGAGTAGATGCAACAAGCCGGTATAAAGATTTTGCAGAAGACAAAAAATCTGACTGCATCAGGACAACCTGCTGCACTTTTCCCAACCAAATTAATGGAATGAGCTGTGCACTGCACATAATGAGCAACACTGCATTTCTCACGAAGAATAGCCTGGTTTCCGTTATACATTGCCGTATGAAAGTCCAAGGCATTTTCAGGGATTCATACAAACATTTGCCTGCATGTTTATTATACACTATAATAAGTTTGGAGTACCTTAAATTATTGGTGGCCCCTGGCTTTAGCTCGTTCAGCACCTCCATTTTAATCGGTAATAGGGCGTCGGGGTCACGCATCGGTGACGAAGTGTAACGAGGGGGTTGGGTTAAAAAATGTGACGTCACATAAAAAACGCGCAACTTTAAATAAAAGTTTCACTTAAATAGTTGATTGTGTACCGTTTATTTAATGACGTTTTCGATGGCTTCACGCGTGTTACGACATCAGAGCGCAGACTAACCCTAAATATATATTTAAATGAAAATATTTTTTTTGGACCATGCTAATTTTTATTTAGAAAATATGGCTTGGGGGGTGTCAAAGCTTTGTGATGTCATATAGTGAAGAGGGGGTGGGGGTCTAAGTAAGAAGCTGGGGGATGGTGGGTTAAAAATCGGCATCCTCGCGTGACGTCATTTATGGACGGCCCCTTCAGTCATGAAGGGGTGACATCATGAGCTACCGCCCCGGGTGACACCAACCCTAGTGACGCCTCTGCTTATTTCATCTTCTTTATAAATCTTATTGGCAATCTTATCAGCATTCTAGGCATCATTCTTATTTTATCTATTACAGATGCTCCTTTTATAAAGAATATTATTGAGTCCTAATTTTATCCATTGTTTATGTCTAGTCTTGCATTTTTATTTGAGTTTTAAATGTTGATAGAGTTTTAAATGTTGATAGAGTTTTCAATGTTGATAGAGTTTTAAATGTTGATAGAGTTTTAAATGTTGATAGAGTTTTAAATGTTGATAGCGTTTTAAATGTTGATAGAGTTTGAAATGTTGATAGCGTTTTAAATGTTGATAGAGTTTTAAATGTTGATAGAGATTTAAATGTTGATAGAGTTTTAAATGTTGATAGAGTTTTAAATGTTGATAGAGTTTTAAATGTTGATAGAGTTTTAAATGTTGATAGAGTTTTAAATGTTGATAGAGTTTTAAATGTTGATAGAATTTTAAATGTTGATAGAGTTTGAAATGTTGATAGAGTTTGAAACGTTGATAGAGTTTGAAATGTTGATAGAGTTTGAAATGTTGATAGAGTTTTAAATGTTGATAGAGTTTTAAATGTTGATAGAGTTTTAAATGTTGATAGAGTTTTAAATGTTGATACACTTTTTGTTTTCCTTGTATGATCTTGTAACAAATTCCACTTCTGAATCCCGGAAAGAAAGAACGAGCATTTTATGTGTTTGTTGTTGCATACGGAATAGGAAAAGTGTTTTTATAGCTATGTCTATCTGAGGGTTGTATTAGATTATCTTTGGTTTATACCATGAATACTTGAGAGAATATTCTCTCAACGCAGACAGAAGAAAATGGTACAGCTGTTAAGTTTGTCATGAAGTCTAATAAAATTAAATATTTTGGCTCATTCAAACTGTTTTACCTTGTACCAGATTTCTTTAGACTGATGGCACCAAAACAGCGCCATCTTTCGAGTTCAGTTGGGTAGAGCTACATATATCATACTATAACATGACAGAGCGGGTAAAAAAACTGTTGCCACCTAATGCTTAATTTTATTTTAAAAAAACAAACAAATTTATTTAGGATATTTGTTGCACATATTTATTAATTTGTGTACTTAAATATCATTAATTTACTTTTTTAAAGAAAAAACCTAGATTATGGCTATTTTAGAAAGAAAAACCCTAGACAAGGTCGAAAAATCCTAGATCTAGGCTGAAAAACAAAGCACTTGCAGCACTGGTATTTTCCACAAGTATTAGGAAAAGAGAAGACGACTACCATGATATACATTATAAACACACACACACGTAACGCCATCAGGTCATTTATTATTTTTTAAAATATATTTAAAATATGGTTTCAAGACCTTTGTTTTTAAGATTTAAAAAAAATTCAATGTTTGTTTTAAAAGCATACATTTTTGACAATTTGGAAAGATATAAAAACAAATCTAAAAACTATAATGGATGAGAATGTTCCAACAAAACTAACATCAAATAAAATTAACAAATGCTGGTTCAATTCTAGATTGAAAAAGCTATGCAAACTAAAAGAGAACTTATTTAAGAAATATAAAGCTACCTATTCATATAGGATACACAAAAAATACTTAAAGATTAAACACTTGACACAAAAACTTAGTCGGAACCTCCAAAATGAATATATAAACAATGTAATTACCAAAGATAACAATAAAAACTTATGGTCCTTTATCAAATCTAAAAAAATGGAACCTTCATGAATAGCCACACTAAAAGGCTCAAATAATAAAACCTATAATGATAATGAAACTAAAGCTAATATCCTTAACACATATTTTGCATCATCTTTTTCTGCCTCACGCGACAAGGAAGTTTTAATAAATTTAAATAAAATGGAGGAAATAGGTAACATAACTGTAGATGAGATAGGTATACATTCACTCCTAAAAAACTTTAAAATAAACAAAGCCACTGGGCCAGATGATTTGCCTGCAAGATTATTAAAAGAACTAAGCAATGAACTGTCCCCAATCCTTGTAGTTCTCTTTCAAGCCTCTCTAAACCAGGGTAAAGTGCCCCAGGATTGGAAATTAGCTAACATAACTAGTATCAGCTGTAAATTACTAGAACACATAATATATAGTAGAATAGTTAACCACCTTGACAAATATAATGCCCTATGCCCACATCAACACGGCTTTAGAAAAAACAGATCATGTGAAACACAATTAATAGGTTTAATAGATGAACTATCAAAAGGCTTGGACAAAAATGATCAAATAGATACAATATTACTAGACTTCTCAAAAGCATTTGACAAAGTTCACCACCTTAGTTTACTTAAAAAACTTAACTACTTTGGAATCCCAGGTTCCTTACATCACTGGATCCAAGACTTCCTTTTGGGCAGGGCGCAAACTGTAATAATTAATGGATCTAAATCTGCACCAATAAAGGTTAACTCAGGAGTTCCACAAGGAACTGTGCTAGGTCCCTTACTCTTTTTAATTTATATAAATGATTTACCCAACAACATCTCAACAGGTACAAAAGTTAGGCTATTTGCTGATGATTGTATAATCTATAGAACAATTAAATCAGAACAAGATAGCAAAATTTTACAAAAAGACTTAGATGAATTGATAAAATGGGAAACTAACTGGAGTATGTCTTTCCACCCAGAAAAGTGTCAACTGTTAAGAGTAACAAAGAAAAAGAAACAAATAAATTCAAAATATTACATTCATGGAAAAGAACTGACCCAAACTAAAGATGCAAAATACTTAGGAGTCTTAATAAATGAGAAACTATCATGGAATCCCCATGTCAATGAAGTTATTAAAAAATCAAACAAAACCTTAGGCTTTATAAAAAGGAACTTTAACAAATGTAATAGAGATATAAAACTAAAATGCTACCTCACTTTGGTGAGACCTGTACTAGAATATGCATCTTCTGTATGGGACCCATCCACCAAAGAAAACATTGATAAACTAGAACAAATTCAAAAAAGAGCTGCCAGATTCATTACTGGAGAATATTCGAAACTGACAAGAATAACACCATTAGTTAAATCATTAAACCTTGAAACACTAGAGGATAGAAGAACCAAGAGCAAAGTAGTAATCATACATAAAGCAATTAATTCTAATTTAGAAATACAACACAAAGATAACTTAATACAACCCTCAGATAGACATAAGGATAAAAACACCTTTCTTATTCCGTATGCAAGAACAAACACATACAAGTTTTCCTTCTTCCCGTCCGGAATTCGGGCGTGGAATGGGTTGCCTGAAGAATCCAGGAAAACCAACACTTTATCAACATTTAAATCTCTAATAAAAATGCAGGACTAAACACAAACCATAGATAAGCGTAGGACGCAATAATCTTCTGTATAGAAGGAGCGTCTGTAAACAGATAAGATAAGATAATATATTTGATTTTAATTCAGAAAAATTTTATTGTCAAATTGTGTGATAAAGGCATTACCTAAAATCAGTCTTTTTATTTTCATTTTAGGACAATAAAATAAATAATGTTAAATGTTGTTATTTCCCTTGGCTAATCTAAAAGAAAGGCACGGTTGCTCCAATGTTCGCATTGCGGAGCAGCTCCCGACAACAACAAAAAAAATTAAACGTAAAATATAAACATTTTGGTGCAGGGCATCTAGCCGTCTCGTGGGAGATGCTGATCTTCTATCGAGCGCCTCCCCAGCCGGCGGATAGGGGAAAGCCCACCAGATATGGAGGGTACCGGGGAAATAAAATACCCGGGGTGGACCAAAATCAGCCCTACTGCCTTGTAGGAAGTGGAGGGATCCACAAAGGCTAGGGACCTAACCCGAACAAAGGCAGCTACCCATTGAGCTGTGAGGGGCAACCCCCCAAGTGGTTGTGCGCAAGGCCAACAACCCTGCCATGTAAAAAATCATAGTTACAAAAACACCGAAAAGAGTAACAAAAGACATTTCAGTCCTGGGAGAGGATGGATTCCTTGAGGAGGAAAATATGACGCCTAATAGTGAAAGCCAAAACCTGGAAGCTATTAGGCCGACAACCATCATTTCTACCAGGACTACCACCGTCATTGGAGCTTGGAATGTCCGCACCATGTACGAGGCTGGTAAAGCTGCACAAATAGCCGCTGAGATGAGGAACTATAAGCTCACCATTCTCGGAATAAGTGAAGCAAGATGGACTGGATGGGGACAGAAGAGATTAATCTCAGGAGAGATGGTGTTATTTTCGGGACACGAAGAAGACGATGCCCCACATACCCTGGGTGTTGCTATGATGCTATCAAGGGCAGCACAAGGAGCACTCATTGGATGGGAGGCCCATGGACCTAGAATTCTTCTAGCAACCTTTCGAACAAAGAAACGTAGCATCAACCTAGATGTTATACAATGCTACGCACCAACTAATGAAAGTGATGAAGGAGACAAAGAAGAATTCTACAATAGAGTAAATGACCATAGTCCAGGGTCGCCCACGGAGGAACATCGTCATCCTCATGGGAGACTTTAATGCCAAGATCGGCAATAGCAACACAGGGTACGAAGAGGTTATGGGACAGCAAGGGATAGGCGAGATGAACGACAATGGTGAGAGGTTTGCGGACCTATGTGCCGCAGCAGACCTGGTCATAGGGGGGAGTATTTTCCAGCACAAGAGGATTCACAAAGCTACATGGGTCTCACCGGACATGAGAACGATGAACCAAATAGACCATGTATGTATTTGTAAAAAATTCAGGCGATCTCTCCAAGACGTACGGGTTAAGAGGGGAGCTGATGTTGCCTCAGATCACCATCTTCTTGTGGCCAGGATGAAATTAAAACTAAAGAGACATTATACCGAGCAAACAGCATACAGGACTCGGTATAATACCTCCCTCCTGAGGGACCAAGCCAAAAAGGAAGAATTCAAAATCTCACTATTCAATAAGTTCCAAGTCCTACAAGAAATACTTGAAGATGAAACCACCGAAGGAAAGTGGCAAAGCATGAAAGAAACAGTACAGTCAACATGCCAAGAAGTGCTAGGAAACAGGAAACAGGCACACAAAGAATGGATGACAGCAGGTACGCTGAGTAAAATAGAAGAAAGGAAAAGAAAGAAATCAGAAGTGAATAACAGCCGCACCCGAGCACAGAAAAACAAGGCCCAGAAGGAGTATGCAGATGCAAATAAGGAAGTTAAGAAAAGCATCAAGAGGGACAAGAAGGAATTTGTTGATAAACTTGCTAAAGAAGCAGAGGATGCAGCTCACCAGGGGAACATGAGGGAACTGTTTGATACCATTAAGACGCTGTCAGGGAAATTTAGCAAGGTAGAGAGACCAGTAAAGGACAAAATGGGAAACACCATACCAAGTGAGGAGCAACAGAGAGGGAGATGGAAGGAGCACTTTGAAGAGCTCCTAAACAGGCCTGAACCAAGGAATCCACCAGATATCCAACCAGCCGATAATGACCTGCTAATTGACTGTAATAGTCCCACCAAAGAAGAGATTAGCAGGGCCATTAAACAACTCAGAAATGGAAAGGCTGCGGGACCCGATGGCATCCCAGCAGAGGCACTGAAGGCGGACTTGGAAACCAGTGTGGAAATGCTACACCCTCTGTTTATGAAGATATGGGAAGAGGAGCAAGTTCCTTCCGATTGGAAAGAGGGATACCTTATCAAGATCCCAAAGAAGGGAGACTTAAGCTCCTGCTCGAACTACAGAGGGATCACCCTGCTGTCCATCCCAGGAAAGGTTTTCAACCGTGTACTACTTAACAGGATGAAAAACGCTGTAGACCCTCTGTTGCGGGACGAACAAGCTGGCTTTCGCACCAACAGATCCTGCACGGACCAGATAGCGACACTGCGCATCATTCTAGAGCAGTCACTAGAGTGGAACTCACCGCTCTATGTCAACTTTGTTGACTATGAAAAAGCCTTCGACAGTGTTGACAGGCAAACCCTGTGGAGATTGCTAAGGCATTACGGGGTGCCACAGAAGATTACGGATATAATCAGAAACATGTACGAAGGGATAAACTGCCGAGTTATCCATGGCCAGCAGGTGACAGATGCGTTCCAGGTGAAGACTGGTGTGAGACAAGGTTGCTTGCTGTCACCATTCCTCTTCCTGTTAGCCATTGACTGGGTGATGAAAACATCTACACAGCAGAAAAGGAATGGCATCCAATGGACCTTGTGGGATCAACTGGATGATCTTGACTTTGCTGATGATCTTGCCCTTCTTGCACATACCCAACAACAGATGCAGGAGAAAACAAACATTGTCGCAGCCACTTCTGCTAGCATGGGTCTCAACATTCACAAAGGGAAGAGTAAAATCCTCAAGGTTAATGCCACCAGTACATCACCCATTATGCTTGAAGGAGAAGCCCTTGAGGAGGTGGACAGTTTTGTTTACCTTGGCAGCGTGGTAGATAAACAAGGTGGTACAGATGCGGACGTCAAAATAAGGATCGGAAAAGCAAGAGCAGCCTTCCAGCAACTCAAGAATG
This sequence comes from Ampullaceana balthica, assembly GCA_944989445.1. NCBI lineage: Eukaryota > Metazoa > Mollusca > Gastropoda > Lymnaeidae > Ampullaceana > Ampullaceana balthica. Next base: position 1,289 of record CALYLW010003335.1, on the reverse strand, counting down.
TTTGGGTCTCTAACAACTTAGGCAGCAAGTTAAAAGTAAGGATTTTTAACGCTATGGTAAAACCTGTGCTGCTATATGGAGCCGAGACATGGAGAACAACGGCCGTAAACTTGACCAGAATCCAGTCCTTCATCAACAACTGTTTAAGAAGGATTCTCAGAATTCACTGGCCAGACAAAATCAGCAACCAGGAACTGTGGCAGCGGACAAAACAGAAGCCCATTGAGGAAGAGATTCTCCAGAAGCGGTGGAGGTGGATTGGTCATACACTAAGAAAACCTGCTCCTAACACAACAAAGCAAGCCCTGAAATGGAACCCACAGGGTAAGCGGAAAAGAGGCCGTCCAAGAAACACTTGGCGCCGAGAATTGGAGGCAGACATCAAGAGAATTGGCCATGAATGGAAGATCCTGGAGAAGCTGGCCCAGGATAGAGATGCCTGGAGGTCTCTCGTAGGTGGCCTATGCCCTTGGAGGAATCGCAGACGCCGACGATGATCGGTGGATGCCCCTCATGGACGAGAAGGCTCAACATCTAGCCGTAATATTTCATGTCGTGACGTCATTATTGAAAGATATATTAGTTTGTGAAAAAGTAAATAATATTTGTGTCATTAAAAATAAAATAGTTCTATTTTATTTTTTGTAGTGTTGCTTGCTTTCAAACACATGTATTTTACATGTGTTAAATAGCTGGGACAAAAGTGAAACCAGATCAATAAGAAGTACGTTACATGTTTTAGGTGGTTAAGGGTAATTTAATATTAGAATGTAAAAAAAAAGATTTAAAAAAAAAGATTTTCCAAAAAATATATATATACCTGAGTTCAGTACATACGCGCTTATAACACTGTGACAATGCTATAGATTTGAAAAAAATATACAAAACCGAGCAAGGCTGTTTCACTTAATTGGGTAAAACTAAATGAGTCAATAAGAAAAGGCGCGGCTAACTATATTATTTGATGTAGAAAGTGATTTGTTGTCCAAACAATGGCATACATTTGTTGGGTAGGATATTATGTTATTTAAATTTGTGAGGCATTTTTTAAATATGTTGTATATAAGAAATGAAGGACGTTGTATCTATAGATGAATGAAGTAAATGACATAATATTTACGTGTTTAATGGAAATACGGATAACTTATCTTTCAACTTCTTTACTTCTTAAATCTATTTTAAAATACTGTGTAAAACATGTTAAAATTGATTATTGTATTTATGTTGCTTCAGTATTACGTGCGATTGTTTAGGGGCGATTACGTTCATCAATTGTCACGAAGGAAAAG
>CALYLW010003334.1:0-10439 GCA_944989445.1 Ampullaceana balthica | reverse complement strand
TGTTATTGTCTAGCTCTGTTGTATGTATACATCTCCCAGTGTTATTGTCTAGCTCTGTTGTATGTATACATCTCCCAGTGTTATTGTCTAGCTCTGTTGTATGTATACATCTCCCAGTGTTATTGTCTAGCTCTGTTGTATGTATACATCTCCCAGTGTTATTGTCTAGCTCTGTTGTATGTATACATCTCCCAGTGTTATTGTCTAGCTCTGTTGTATGTATACATCTCCCAGTGCTATTGTCTAGCTCTGTTGTATGTATACATCTCCCAATGTTATTGTCTAGCTCTGTTGTATGTATACATCTCCCAATGTTATTGTCTAGCTCTGTTGTATGTATACATCTCCCAATGTTATTGTCTAGCTCTGTTGTATGTATACATCTCCCAGTGTTATTGTCTAGCTCTGTTGTATGTATACATCTCCCAATGTTATTGTCTAGCTCTGTTGTATGTATACATCTCCCAATGTTATTGTCTAGCTCTGTTGTATGTATACATCTCCCAATGTTATTGTCTAGCTCTGTTGTATGTATACATCTCCCAATGTTATTGTCTAGCTATGTTGTATGTATACATCTCCCAGTGTTATTGTCTAGCTCTGTTGTATGTATACATCTCCCAATGTTATTGTCTAGCTCTGTTGTATGTATACATTTCCCAGTGCTATTGTCTAGCTCTGTTGTATGTATACATTTCCCAGTGCTATTGTCTAGCTCTGTTGTATGTATACATTTCCCAGTGCTATTGTCTAGCTCAGTTGTATGTATACATCTCCCAGTGCTATTGTCTAGCTCAGTTGTGTGTATACATCTCCCAGTGCTATTGTCTAGCTCTGTTGTGTGTATACATCTCCCAGTGCTATTGTCTAGCTCTGTTGTATGTATACATCTCCCAGTGTTATTGTCTAGCTCTGTTGTATGTATACATCTCCCAGTGTTATTGTCTAGCTCTGTTGTATGTATACATCTCCCAGTGTTATTGTCTAGCTCTGTTGTATGTATACATCTCCCAATGCTATTGTCTAGCTCTGTTGTATGTATACATCTCCCAATGTTCTAAATCTAAATCTTCTAAATCTATGTATATAAATACAGCCCATCGCTCCTGCCACACAGGAACTTGGTTAATTGATAAACAAAAACTGCCCATCACTCCTGCTGCACAGGACGTAGTTAATTATATAACAGAGGGAGCCTATCTCCCATGCCATACAGGTCTGACTTCACCAACCTACTACTCGTACGTTATCATTATCTTTAATCTCATAGAACAACCTTCGACATCCTCCTGGTCATAGCACTACAACATATTTATTACCCAACAATTGACCATTTTTACGCTAGATTGTTTTCTATTTACCGACTCTACTGGTTCCTCATATAAATTCCTTAAGATATTTATTCCAGGATTACCTCCAGCATGAGATAATGTTATAGGGATAACTACTTATCCAAACTATAGACATTTCAGCCTGATTGTATTTAACCCATTACAATCAATTATATAACAATCATGTGCATATAGTAGTCGTTATTAACATAATTCATCATAATAATCATCACAAAAATTCTCAAAGCATCTTCATCATCATAAATAGTCAATGCATAATCAATATCATAATCATGAACAATATTCCTAATAACTATCAACAAAATTCCCTTCATCATCAAACTGATGACGTTATCTTCAACAGAACATATCATTAACCCAATGGCCATGAACCTCGAAACTCGTCCGAAAAAATTACCCAGTATACTACTGGCAACAAGGTTATCTGATCAATACATAGTAAAAAATGGCATGAGGTCACCCAGACCGCACAAGTTCAACCTCACAATTCAACATTTATCAGAGTTAACACAACCCACATCATCATCATAACAAATATCATCATAACAAATATCATCCTAACAAATATCATCCTAACAAATATCATCATAACAAATATCATCATAACAAATATCATCATAACAAATATCATCATAACAAATATCATCATAACAAATATCATCATAACAAATATCATCATAACAAATATCATCATAACAAATATCATCATAACAAATATCATCATAACAAATATCATCATAACAAATATCATCATAACAAATATCATCATAACAAATATCATCATAACAAATATCATCATAACAAATATCATCATAACAAATATCATCATAACAAATATCATCATAACAAATATCATCATAACAAATATCATCATATTCATATACATCAATACACAGGCCAAAAATTTCATAACATTGAAAAAAAATCATAGCCATTGTATTTGGGGGTGGGATATTACGTTTGTCCCCAATCCTAAATAACAAACGACCCTGGTTTCCGTTATACAGGCTGATGTGTTCTAAGTCATGCCTACGCGGCAATTCCCACGTGGGTATAACTATACCGCCACTAGTGTCATAATAACCCTGACCTTTGAATTTTCCTTCTTGACCCCTCACGGTCCCCCTTGTGTCTATGAATACACCTGCGAACGCGCCACTTTCGCCCCAACGACTCACTGTTCTCCCCAGGACTCCAACTATCAGCAAAAACATTACTCTTAACGGACCGGCTGTAAACCTGTCCAGTGAGTATTTGTCGGTCATTGTCTTATTAATTCTGGTTGGTCTTGACCGCACTGTGTCTCTGTGTAGCTCCGTGTTTGCCCTGCTGTGTCTTTGGAGGTCATACGGGCCACCTTTGTTTAGCAACTCACAACAGTGTTTAGCTGAGCCCACGTCATATTGTTGTGTGGCTCCACTGTAGGGTTTTTTCTTAAGTTGCTTGTTTTCATCCTTAGATGTGCTATCTGCTATTAACTCAGTAGTACACCCCATTTTCCCATCCTTGTTTTCCTTATTTCCCTCAATAGGTTTGCTATCTTCTAGGAATTCAGTAGTACAATCAATTTTTCCATCATTATCTTCCTCAACACATTTTGCCTCCGAGGTTAATGTTACTACTGTGACCACGGTGTGTTCAGTGACCTTCACCCCATCCTGCATATCTGGGTCACTACTTTTTTTCTTGTTCATATTTTCAACTAAATTTTCCCTCTTTCGAAATTGTACTTCTTTGATCCACTTTTCGTGAGGTTTTTCAACAATTGTCCCAAGCATCTTGGACGTTCTCTGTACATTCACTGTCATGTCCGTATCATTTCCATTTAATCTTTGAGTTAATTCAGTCCTTTTCTCTTCCTTTTCAACAATGATTCGCCATAAGTCCTTTATGTCTTCTTTGTTATGTGCTATAGTCAGCGTTAACTCATTATTCTCCTCTACTTTTTGAGTTAGTGTGTCTTTAATTTCTTTTAGCTTCCACTGTAATTTCTGCAAACATTCATCTTTATCAGCCACCGTCTTATTCAGTCCTGTTATATTTTGGTTTGCAATGATTAAGTTTAATTTCATCTCTGCTAGTTTTTCATCTTTACCCCTGACTATTTTTATTAGGCTAGCGTATACGTTGTCCATCTCGATACTTTTCATTTTCCAGGTCATGGACTCAACTTCAACTTCATTCAGTTTTATTTTGTTCTCTCTCTTCCATTCTTCTAATGATTCTTCCATTTCGGTTAAGGCCTTACTCAGATCTGCTATGTTGTTTTGTGTACTGATTAGGTTTCTATTCATGTGTTTTCTATCTCTTTTCCTTTTAGCTCCCTCTGTAATTTTTCCAATAATTCACTTTTTTCAGCTTCAGACTTCATCAGCTCTGTTACCTTTCTATCTTTGTCCTTAGTTATTTTAAGCCAGCTGGATTTTTCTTCATCCTTTTGAGCCAGTAGTTTGTCCATTTCGGCAATTCTCATTCTTAAGTTCATTGATTCCACTTCAGTTTCCTCTATTTTTAATCTGTGTTTGATGTCAAATTTTTCGAGATCCGTTAGTCTAGTTTCAACATTGCTCAATTTTGACTCAAGTTTACCTGCTGTCTCTCTGTGTTCCTTTAATTCGTTCTCTTTAATTGCCAGATTATTTCTCAACTCACTAATGAGTTTATTACTTTCTTCCCTGTCGTAATTTAATTCGTCTATTAGTTTTTGATTTTCGGGCTCCCTGTTTTTAAGCACCCTGGGTTCTATTCTACTTTTAGTCAAACTTAATATTGTATTCCCATGCGGCTCCTGAATTATATAACTTTTGTCACTGTCACAGTCTTCACTATTGTCCCTAGACCTTCTTTGTCGTTCTGCCCGCAATTTTCTCATTCTCTCTTCATGTTTTCTCTGTTTCTCTTCATCTTCTACCTGCAACTGTCTCACTTTATCTTCGTGTTTTCTCCTTTTTTCTTTACATTCTTCCTGCCACTGTCTCTGTTCCTCTAATTTTTCTTCCCGATTATGTTCTGCAAACTTATATCTTACAAATATATTCAGTTCCTCCCCCTCCAATCCTAGTTTTTTGCCCCAGCTTCTTAGGGTATCTATAATCTTAAACCTAAATTCCTGTGTATCTCTAAATTCCATTTTACCTTACAATTGAAGTACATGAAAGGAAGAAAAATAGTTAAGTAATTGTAAATGATTACTTGCCTGTATTTACGGAATTACATACACATACACAAATTAGGTGTCCTTAGAATGCTAACTTAACAAAGTTCTCCTGGTAGCACCATTAATATTGTCCAGCAATAGTACTCACGAACACACTCCGGTCTCTGGACACGACGATGAGGCGGATGCCTTGTTGTCGGGACAGCCGTTCACCGGCACACTCCTCGGGACTCTGGGCACGATCGGTAAGGCGGATGCCTTGTTGTCGGGACAGCCGTTCACCGGCACACTCCTCGGGACTCTGGGCACGATCGGTAAGGCGGATGCCTTGTTGTCGGGACAGCCGTTCACCGGCACACTCCTCGGGACTCTGGACTCGATCGGTAAGGCGGATGCCTTGTTGTCTGGCAGTCGTTCACTGTCACACTCAGGCGAACGATAAGGTGGATAACTTTTTGTCGGGCAATCATTGACCGACACACTCAGGACTCTGGACACCAACTATCCGACGGCCTGGACACTGGATGTCTCGTTGAAAAGACCGTCGACGCTGTCTCACTTCGATGCTGTGACTTGACGTACCATCCACAAGAGCCTCCAGAAAATCCTCGGACGTGACCCCACTGTTGCGTTCTGGGTTCTGGATAAAAGAAGACTAAGTCTCGACTCTTGTTCACGTATACGTCAAGCCTTTATTATTCCTCAATTTATGTACAGCATCTGATTCAGGTACATGACGTACTCCATTCAACAATGTCCACTCACTTGTACGTGCATACATGGACTAGGGGTCTACCGATATGCCTTTTTGCCGATATTGCCGATACCGATATTACCGATATTTTTTTTGCCGATATGAGTGCCGATATGAGTATTTGTTAGGACAAAAACCAGCGGTCATATTTGATGACGTCATTCTTAAATTTATCACTCGTAATTATTTATCTTTAATATTAGGGGACTACCGATACGCATTTTCGCCGATATTACCGATATTTTTTTTCCGATATGAATATTTGTTAGGACAAAAACCAGCGGTCTTATTTGATGACATCGATCATTCTTAAATTCATCACTCCTAATTATTTATATTTTATATTAGGGGTCTACCGATAAGTATTTTTGCCGATATTACCGATATTTTTTCTCCGATATGAGTGCCGATATGAGTATTTGTTAGGACAAAAATAACAGCGGTCATATTTGATGACGCCATTCTTAAATTTATCACTCGTAATTATTTATATTTTATAATTAAGGGGTCTACCGATATCCAGTTTTGCCGAAATACCGATTTTTTTTCCCGAAACGAAGTTTCCGATGTGTTTACAAGTTCCAGTTCATGACCTACATAGGACTCATAACAAAACGAACCGTCCTTTATAAAAATGTACAAGCATATTAGGTACTCCTTTTGAAACTTCAACCTTGACTCATAATTATTAATTCTAACCAATAGTTTAATGGCTTTTGCACACGGCCACCTTTTATGAATGAAACAATGAGAACAAAGTACAATAGTAATATAGTGAAAATGAGGCTGAAGCTTGAATGGTTGCCAATGACAACACGTCTTCACACGGTACATTTTGTTATTCCATACGAAACGAAATGTTTTAGACATCTGCGATTCTGCGTGCATCTTTGCTATTAGAGCAATTACGTGAACATAATGTTTACATGTTATCCATTTATTAGAGCAATTACGGTATACTTGGCATCGGCACTATTTACACAGTATTTCTGAGTATACGAAAATCGGCCGATACCTAAACAATATCAAAGCACATGGCACACTGTATCGTGGCTGCACATATTAATACTAGGACTCTTTTGACTATTTCAATACCGGTATCGGGGTCGATATATTAATTTGTCGAGATATTGTAAATCTAAATGATAGTTTTTTTGTTTCCGTTTTTTTTGTGTGGTCAAAATGTCACTTATTATGAAATATCGGTGACGTCAATATCGGGACCTTTACATGCTACCGATACCGATATTGCCGATATCCAGATATCGGTGCCGATATATCGGCTGGGCCGATATATCGGTAGACCCCTAACATGGACCCTCTGTCCCTAATACCCTGGACACTCGAGCCACCTCGATGTGTCAACAGCTATAACGAGCCAACGCTCTGTTCTAACCGTCTAGCCCTAACAAGGACTATGGACCTCCGCACTCGTCCGTCTTCATACGTCTCTCTGTCTCACACACACTATTTATCCACGACACGGCTCTCTAACTTGCATACCGGGTGAATACAATTAACATCATTATTCACAAGTGAACTCTTGTCACGCACGCCTTGAGCCGACTCACACACTGGCTCACAACAACAATCATTCGCAGTGATTCTCATACCCTGACAATGTATACATCTCCCAATGCTATTGTCTAGCTCTGTTGTATGTATACATCTCCCAGTGTTATTGTCTAGCTCTGTTGTATGTATACATCTCCCAGTGTTATTGTCTAGCTCTGTTGTATGTATACATCTCCCAATGTTATTGTCTAGCTCTGTTGTATGTATACATCTCCCAGTGTTATTGTCTAGCTCTGTTGTATGTATACATCTCCCAGTGTTATTGTCTAGCTCTGTTGTATGTATACATCTCCCAATGTTATTGTCTAGCTCTGTTGTATGTATACATCTCCCAGTGTTATTGTCTAGCTCTGTTGTATGTATACATTTCCCAGTGCTATTGTCTAGCTCTGTTGTATGTATACATTTCCCAGTGCTATTGTCTAGCTCAGTTGTATGTATACATCTCCCAGTGTTATTGTCTAGCTCTGTTGTATGTATACATCTCCCAATGTTATTGTCTAGCTCTGTTGTATGTATACATCTCCCAATGTTATTGTGTAGCTCTGTTGTATCTATACATCTCCCAGTGCTATTGTCTAGCTCTGTTGTATGTATACATCTCCCAGTGCTATTGTCTAGCTCTGTTGTATATATACATCTCCCAGTGCTATTGATTATATTAAAGCTTCTTAGCCTTAGTTCATGTGAACATTTCCTCTTAAATTGTTCCTATTTTTAAATCCCTTATATTAACTTCACCACCGTCTCCCTCTGTCTGTTGTTCGTCGTCGGGCGGGTGGAAAAACTAAAGTAAAAAATGACCCACTTCCCGTGATGCCATCGAGCTGAAATTTGACACGTAGACTCGTGTCACCTAACAATGCATCGTATCAAAATTTCAGATCAATCGAACGTACCGTAATTAAATCAATTGCATTTTTAGTTTATCTCTATACAACGTATGTAATTCAATTTCACAGTTTGTTATTGTTTTTTTTTCACGTGACAGTTCAGTTCGCGCCTTGACGCCATCCGTCGATGTACCGGCGTGCTTTTTGTTTACATTTTACGTGTCCCGCTGAGCTCGGTCCAGCGATCGGTGACCAGACCTTTCCCCTCTCCCACCCGCCCCCCTGGGGTTATAAAGCAAAGGGGAGTTAAGACAGATTTAGTCTGTAAATGTTTGTCGCGTTTGAACATAATCAATACTTTTAGTTATGTCTCATATCTAAGGGATTTATAGTCAAAAACTTTGTTTTTACGGGTTTGTTTTTTTAAGAAATTTAATTAATGTTTGTAATTTGCCCATATCAAAATAATGTAATGCTAATGTTTTCATGGATCAACAGATGAAGTTGATATTCTGGAACTGAAATTCAGTGATAATATCGCCATGTACAACATGAGTGATGTGTTGGTAGCTGAGCTCTTTACTCAGAGGGTCAGACAGCAGTTAGCTGAGGTATGTTTTACTTTAACCAGAGAGTCTAGCTGAGTGAATGTCTGGTGTACTGTTGTGGAATGTCTTCTGTACTGTTGTGGAATGTCTGGTGTACTGTTGTGGAATGTCTGGTGTACTGTTGTGGAATGTCTTCTGTACTGTTGTGGAATGTCTTCTGTACTGTTGTGGAATGTCTTCTGTACTGTTGTGGAATGTCTTCTGTACTGTTGTGGAATGTCTTCTGTACTGTAGTGGAATGTCTTCTGTACTGTTGTGGAATGTCTTCTGTACTGTTGTGGAATGTCTTCTGTACTGTTGTGGAATGTCTTCTGTACTGTTGCGGAATGTCTTCTGTACTGTTGTGGAATGTCTTCTGTACTGTTGCGGAATGTCTTCTGTACTGTTGTGGAATGTCTTCTGTACTGTTGTGGAATGTCTTCTGTACTGTTGTGGAATGTCTTCTGTACTGTTGTGGCTTGGTTGCTGTAGCCATGTGTTACTGTTGTAGCATTTACCACACACCTAACATTAATACATTACTTAACATAGAACACAATACATGAATCTTTAATGTATCCAAATGTCTGCATGCGGCTCTTCTGTGCTCACATTGCGGCTCACGTACAATTTATGAAAGATGTTACAAGTATTACTTGTATAAACCCAAGCCAGGTTTAATGGCCTATAGTGCTTCAATGCGGCTCTCAACAATTTGGTTATATTTTAAAATTGCCCTCTGTTACTAAAGGTTTTGCCACCCTTGCTCTATAATCATAGTTTTCATTTAATTTTTGAGAATAAATAGAAAGAGAATTGATAAAAGTCCAACTAAATCAGATTTTGATAGCCTGTACACTAACAAAAATATAACATGAACAAATTCATACTCAAAAGTAATGATGGTCAACACAAAGCAAAACTTGGTGTGTGGTCAAAAATTCAAAGAGACTTATCTACTTGAAAAATTTTGTTTTGTATTCATTGTTTGTTTTTCCTTGTTTACTTGTGTGTGTGGTAGTTAGAGCCCTAAAATATTGACTTTATTTTGTATTTTCAGGACATTGGGGTTCATCTGGACAGTTTGGAAGCTGTGCTTGCCAACCCAGACCCAGTAGCTGTGCACCTCTACATCTTTCCCTCAACACAACAGGGGGATGTCAATGTAACTCAGGTATACTACACCAAGGCATACCCCCTAGCATACACCCAGGCATACACCCAGACATACACCCAGACTTAACCCAGGCATACACCCAGACTTACACCCAGGCATACACCCAGACATACACCAAGACTTACACCCAGTCATACACCCAGATATACACCCAGGCATACACCCAGATATACACCCAGTCATACACGCAGACATACACCCTGGTATACACCCAGACATACACCCAGGCATACACCCACCCAGGCATACTCCCAGGCATACACCCAGTCATACACCCAGACACTCACCCAGTCATACACCCATTCATACACCCACCCAGGCATACTCCCAGGCATACACCGAGGCATATACCCAGACATACACCCAGTCATACACCCAGACACACACCCAGTCACACACCCAGTCATACACCCAGGCATACACCCAGACATACACCCAGTCATACACCCAGACACACACCCAGTCATACACCCAGGCATAGACCCAGGCTTACACCCAGACATACACCCAGACAAACACCCAGGCATACACCCAGACATACACCCAGTCGTAAAACCCAAACAAACACCCAGGCATACACCTAGACATACACCCAGTCCTACACCCAGACAAACACCCAGTCCTACACCCAGACAAACACCCAGTCCTACACCCAGACAAACACCCAGTCCTACACCCAGACAAACACCCAGTCCTACACCCAGACAAACACCCAGTCCTACACCCAGACAAACACCCAGTCCTACACCCAGACAAACACCCAGTCCTACACCCAGTCCTACACCCAGACATACACCAAGATATACACCAAGATATACACCAAGATATACACCCTGGTATACACACAGACATACACCCAGGCAAACACCCAGTCCTACACTTAAACAAACACCCAGTCCTACACCCAGACATACACCAAGATATACATCCTGTATACACACAGACATACACCCTGGTATACAACCCATACATACACCCAGGCATGCACCAAGACATACACCCAA
>CALYLW010003333.1:0-10454 GCA_944989445.1 Ampullaceana balthica | reverse complement strand
TCTATATATATAATTCTCTTCATGGGACCATGCCAGGCAAGTAAGTAGCAAAAATATGTGCAACCGAGCATGACGAATGACCCTCGCTCGGGTCAACTAAACACAGTTAACGGTTGGCAAGCGAAGGTAGTGGAGGGGTGGGGCATGTCTTGAGACAGCAATGTTTTTTACATTCACTTTCGAAGTTCCTGCACAGTGTGTATGTATTTCGTAGTGTATTGGTTATTACATCCGCCTAACATGCGGAAGGTCTTAGGTTCAAGCCCAAGTGGCAACATATGTTTTTTTTTATTTTTAAAAATGTCAATGCCTATTCTTTTCCCCCCTTTCTTAGCAAACATAAACACCGCTTCGCATGTCACGGAAAAAAGCTTTGTTCAATGTTATATCAATTCCTTCACCAGGTACCTGTCTGTTTCTATTGTTCGCATATTTCGTTCATGGACGAAGTTGTTGCTCTCCAACTTGGCTTCATGGCTGTAATATTTGTTTATATATTGTGGCGATGTCCTAAATACTTACCAGAAATGCTTCGGTGGTCCCCCATCGTTCACCCGCGTTGTTCCCATTTGTTCGTGCTACTGTTTGTGTCCGTTCTCCCCCTCCCTTTTTTCCTTGCACTATCTATGAGCAAGTCTGCGGCGTATGCTACGCCGCGGGGCGTCTAGTACAAAATAAAGCACATGATGTACGCTCTGTATTTTTTTGAGGTCTTCCTCTGTTTCCACATCTTGTAAATCATCGTCAGGTAGGGACGACGTTGTGAGGCCTATTTTAGCTCTGCTGCCAAAGAGACCTTCGTATGGTGATCTTTTAATCCCAGAATGAAAAGCTCTGTTCTTCTTGAGTGGGACGAACCGTAACCCCTCACTCCAGTGACCAGTTATTTCATCTTGCATCCAAGCACACAACATATTTTCGATGTCCTAGTTAGCTCTTTCGACGCTCCCCTGGCTTTGTATGTTGCGCGGTTTACCATGAACGATCTTAAAGGTGGGCCAGTACTCCTTTAGGCTGCTTACCACATTGTTTGCAAATTCCACGCCGTTATCGGATTGTAGAATCATTGGAGCACCAAGCAACGTAAATATGTCTCCGAGCTGGTATGCTACTTCTTGTCCCCTCTTTGTCTTCAGGGCCCTGAGAACTACGAACTTTATTGGATGACCTTGATACATCATTATAAACTAGTATTCCCCATCAGGATGCGATTGAAAGTCGATGTCCCGTCCTCCTTAACCAATGGCCAAATGGGCTTTATGAAATGCGTCAAATGTTTCGGAGTCCGCGACATAAAACAGAATGTCACTCACGCCTTCTTTAACAGGGTAGATCAACTTAGTCTTATTTTCCGCCATCATGACATCATAGTGTTTCACAAGCAAATAGTCCCGTGGTTCTTGCTCAATGGTGGTCTTACCCCTTTTCACATCGTCCAGCAACTTTTGGTAACAGTTTCGGTTTTTAAAAAACGCTGTTTTTAGCAGCATTGGCTCTTACTTTAGAAAACTCATCGTAGAACCGTCGTTGCATGTCAACATGGCGTGATTCCTGTCCTAGCACTACATTCTCTTCCGACATGGTCACACAGCAATCCAAGGGGAAACGTTATGGGAGGTCGTCTGTGGAATCTCAGCCAGATGATATAAACTGATGATGTGAGAAGAATTTTCGCAATATTGTGTGTGATTTGGTAGTGGAACCTCATATCAGCTAAACGCTGTCTTACAATACCTTTCAACACTCACAGGCTTCGATCGCCATCATCAAACAACGACCAAAGCGCTAACGCCAACATCAGTGGCTGGAAAATGGTGGGGGTATGCAAATTACATACTTTGCCGGACGACAACTAGGCATTCTATAGAATGCCTAGGCAATGTGTGAAATGGCAATCATTTCATACTTTGCCTGAAACCATCAGGCATTCTATACATTGCCTAGGCATTCTATAGAATGCCTGAATTTCACACTTTGCCTGTAACAGATACATGCATTTACGTTAAGTTCTGCGCAAAAGTGTTAGAATTACAGACTCGGAAAACAAGAAATATCTAGATCTAAATCTTTCATTCAATTATTATAATAACGTGATTAGTTCGACCGAATCTCATCCAGTGACGTGTGGCTTGGATCATCGCCATCCAGGGTGGGACCGCCCCACCCAGGGCCGCCTTTAGGGAATTGGAGGCCCTAGGCAAAGTAAATTTGGTGGCCCTAAAGGTAATAGAAAAATAAAATAATAAATACGGAAAGAATAAAATTACACAATTAATTAAAAACTACCTGTATTTATTTCCAAATCAACAAATAACTGAAATTTATACAAACATATTCGTGTAGATGCCATAAACCTTCAACAAAAATCAAGTAATGAGGGTGAGACTGCAATCAGGCTTTTAAAAAGGTAAATGCATAAAATAAAAACAGGGTATTAGTAGGCCTGACAGGACGTAACACAACAGCGAACGTTTCGGCAAAGAGCCTTTTTCAACGGACAAATAGTACACAAATGAAACGAATAAAACGAAATAATAGAAAAAAACACTTAGCTGCGGTGAAATCCAAGTAGTCCAGTAGAGATAAAGCAAGGAGAGAAAAGTAAGAGCTTAAATAGGAAAGGAAAGGGTGGGTGTGGCCAATCAATCAGCTTGTCAGTGCGAACACAACGTTGATCCCATGTGGTGTAAGAGTCCCATATTCATGGATTAGTCTATTCTCCAGACTGACCCGGCCGGGTGTGTTTGTACAAGAAACCAAGGCGGTGACAGACATGTCATCGACGCCCATGTGGTCCCGTCCATTGAAGTGTCGGGAGACAGGACACTGTTTGTCTTGTTTAATGGCACGTACATGTTCCGCGATACGGCAAGAGAGTAACCTCCCCGTTTCACCAATGTACTTCAAAGGACAGCGCTTACACACAATGGTGTAGACCACATTGCGGCTAGTACAAAGATAGCCATTCCTAATCTTGAATATCCCCTTAGGGAAGACAATCTGGTCCGTCTGGGTAACAAAGGGACATGTCTTGCAGCGATTACGACCACATGGCTTAGTGCCCAGATGGGAGGACGGAATAAGCAGACGGCTACGAACCAATAGGTCTCGCAGATTTTTATCCCTCCTGAATACAATGAGGGGTGGGGTGGAAAATATGTTGTTTGTCTCAGGGTCCGCGAGGAGGATGGTGCGGTTTATCACAAATATTTCCTTTGCTCTGATGTTGTGGGGATGGTATGTGAGCACCAATTTGCTCCTTTCATTACTATCACTGGAGCGTGATACAAAGGCGTCGGCACGAGTGAAGTTTTTAACTCGCTGAAGTGCAGATTGAAGTATAGCTTCAGGGTAAGACCTTTGTCTAAAAAACTCCACCATTTCCAACGCTGCAAGACATGTCCCTGTGTTACCCAGACGGACCAGATTGTCTTCCCTAAGGGGATATTCAAGATTAGGAATGGCTATCTTTGTACTAGCCGCAATGTGGTCTACACCATTGTGTGTAAGCGCTGTCCTTTGAAGTACATTGGTGAAACGGGGAGGTTACTCTCTTGCCGTATCGCGGAACATGTACGTGCCATTAAACAAGACAAACAGTGTCCTGTCTCCCGACACTTCAATGGACGGGACCACATGGGCGTCGATGACATGTCTGTCACCGCCTTGGTTTCTTGTACAAACACACCCGGCCGGGTCAGTCTGGAGAATAGACTAATCCATGAATATGGGACTCTTACACCACATGGGATCAACGTTGTGTTCGCACTGACAAGCTGATTGATTGGCCACACCCACCCTTTCCTTTCCTATTTAAGCTCTTACTTTTCTCTCCTTGCTTTATCTCTACTGGACTACTTGGATTTCACCGCAGCTAAGTGTTTTTTTTCTATTATTTCGTTTTATTCGTTTCATTTGTGTACTATTTGTCCGTTGAAGAAGGCTCTTTGCCGAAACGTTCGCTGTTGTGTTACGTCCTGTCAGGCCTACTAATACCCTGTTTTTATTTTATGCATTTACCTTTTCAACAAAAATCAACCTTTCGTGCTTTGATGGCAGCAAATTCCGCAATAAATTGTGAATAATCCAGAGACTGGACTATATCTCGTTCGATAGATATCATTGCCAGACTGTTCAGGCGTTCTTGCTTCAAAGTAGTTCTCAAATAAAATTTTATTAATTTCAACTTGGAAAAACTTCTTTACCCCGATGCAACAGTAATCAGAATTGTCAATGCTATACGAGGGGCTAAAGCGACATTTGGAACAGCAGTATTCAAACCATGATCATAATTAAAACGTAAAGCATCAAGAGAAGACGAAACAGTATCTGAAAAAACCTTGGAAAATATTTACAATTCCCTGCATAAATCCTGCTGATCAATATCTGCAACCAGATGCATCAGTGAGCGCAATATTTCAAATCCATGCACCATTTCAGCAAATCGTTGTGGTAGAATATCTCCAATTTTTTTTGAGTTGTGCGGAAAACCAAAAAGACCAAAATAACGTTCCATTTGCTCAAAACGTGCAAGCAATGACATAACTGCTTGATCTAACAAAACATAAAAAATTCCACTCGATATTTTTCCTTTGAATCTGTCAACGATTCATCTATGCTTTCATAGTAATCATAGTCGAACTGTTTGTGCACTTTCTGTCTTCTCAAGCTTGCTTCCGCGAGACCTAAACCAGAGCTGTCGTCGACAGCCATGAATCCCACAAAATATTCATTGATTTCTACTGGCGTACTCACAATGTTGCATATTCCCAAAATCATAGTTATTTGTTCTTGGTGACCAGCATCAGGTATGCAGTCCAAAATGATGGCATAATATTTCGAATTTTGAACATCTCTATATATATAAGCCGCATTTGTTGTCTGTCTGTTCCCTAATAACTCAAGATCCAGACAACCAAATAACGTGAAATTTGGTACACGTACACAAAATTATACCGGAAAGGTTATTAAACAGGTTTCGTTCCATATATATAAGATACTGGGGCCCGGGGGCCCAAAATGTAGTTTTTCCCTATATGAGCTATATAAAATAAAAATTATTGAAAATTAAGACGTAAAATAATGACGCAAATTAATAAACATTTTGGTGTCGAGATTAACAAGAAGGCGATTATCGCCATAAAATAATTTTTTTTGTTGTTGTTGCTTTGTTGTTGTTGCTTTTGTTGTTGTAGTTGTTGTTTTGTTGTTGTTGCTTTGTTGCTGTTGCTGTTGTTGTTGTAGTTGTTGTTTTGTTGTTGTTTTGTTGTTGATGTTTTTGTTGTTGTTTTGTTTTTGTTGTTGTTGCTGTTGTTGTTTTTGTTGTTGTTGCTGTTGTTGTTGCTGTTGTTGCTTTTGTGTTGTTTTTGCTGTTGTTGTTGTCGTCCACATCCCTTGCCCTGCGACGACAATGTCTTTCATGTTGTTGTTGCTTTGTTGTTGTTGCTGTTGTATTTGTTGTTTTGTTGTTGTTGCTTTGTTGTTGTTGCTGTTGTTGTTGTAGTTGTTGTTTTGTTGTTGTTGTTGTAGTTGTTGTTTTGTTGTTGTTTTGTTTTTGTTTTGTTGTTGTTTTTGTTGTTGTTTTGTGTTTGTTGTTTTGTTATTGTTTTTGTTGTTGTTTTGTTTTTGTTGTTTTTGTTGTTTTTGTTGTTGTTTTGTTTTTGTTGTTTTGTTGTTGTTTTTGTTGTTTTTGTTTTGTTGCTGTTGTTGTTGAACCCGGGCGGGAGCCGGGTACTTGCCCCTAGTTATTTATAATTTTTTCAAGGCGGCATCACCGATCAGATTAATTACCTCATTTTGAATTATTTTGCCCAAGTAATGATCATGAATTTCTTTGTTTTTTATACGTTTGAAAAGATCTTCTAGGCATGAATCGTACATTCCTAACAATTCAACCAATCCCAAAAAAGTTCCATTGTCTGGTCGAAACAATGGATCCACAGTGCCACGAAGTGGTAAATTCCGTTCTGCAAGAAACTGCACAATTAAAATGATTCTTTGTAAAACATTGTTCCAGTGCTGATTCTCTTTTTGCATAAGTTTTTGTGTTTCCTTGTCAATTGTCTTTCCTTCCTTCAACCGATTTTCCAGTTCAATCCAAGCGCCGATAGCACGAATGTGCTTGATGGACAATTCATGGACGCGAATTAACCTTTTTCCTGTCACTCCTTTATTCTTGTCTTGTTCATTTTTTGGTACTTTCAAGATTCACTTAATCCCGTGTGGAATGCACCATGGAAATAATGTGTGTCCGTTTTCGTAGCTGTGCGGAACACGCGTTCTGAAATGTCACCACAGAATAATAACCCAAACGCTTTGGAAAATGTTACTGAGGGAGGTTGGAAGTAAAAAATCTTAGATTTAAGGAAATCTAAAATACAATTAGTCTTATGAAATTTGACCGAGTCCTAACAATTAATTCGATAAAGGGAGGTTTTCGTCTTAGAGAAGTTCAACTTAGCGAGGTCCCGTTGTATTTTCCAAATTAATTATAATTACTAGGTTTTTAACCTATAGGTTTCTCATTCTGTCCCATCGAAGCAGTGGCGTCACTAGGGGGGTGCGGTGGGGGCGGGCCGCCCCGGGTGACACCCATCAGGGGGTGACACCCAAGCCTAAAATTTACTGTGTACGACTTTATGTCCGAAAAAAAAGAAGACACATTTTTTTCATCTAGAAAGAAATTGAGAAATACATTGAAATACGTTTAAACCGAAAAATTATTAATAAAATAAAATATCAGTTAACAGGCAATAATAAAACGTCTCCACAAACTACCATAAAACTAATTAGGAAAAAAAAAGAAAGAAAAAGCCGCACAATTTAAAAAAAGGCTGGACATACAAGAAGCGGTGTCTTTTGTTTTAGAAGAAAATCCAACATACTGGGCTTTGACATACCGACACACACGAAGAGTCAGCCTGTGACTGTGAGACCAATCCTAACTCACTACTTCCTCCACGACAGTTGAGGGGGGGGGGCATAAGATTTTTCTTCAAAAAATAAATAGATGGGTTTTCTTTCTATTTTTTTAATTTATAGGAAAATAAGGTATTTAACGTGTTTGAGTTATTATTTTTTTTAAATTTATAATTATTAAACATGCATATCTATGTTAATGTAATGTACTCTAAGAAACATGATTTTCGTATTTTCTTGAGTATAGGTACTTTTTACACGCTTTTATTTATGTCACAATGTTTGTATGTTGTAACCATCCATCCTTCCTTCAAATCTTGAAACGTAAAATTAAACCACTTCTGATGGACCTAGAGATCTCAAAATTTTACCACAGATAGATCGTAGATGACAATGCATTGTCTCAAAGTTTCAGATCGATCGAATGTACCGTAATGAAATTAATCAATTTTTAGTTTATCTCTATTTATCACTATTTCAAATGTATAGTCGTCTGCTAGAGTTGACCTCCACGGCTCACTGGTTTCACTCTAGCAACTCGTTTACCAAATTCCCGTGTTTACATCAAGGGCAGGGGAAATCAGCGCGTTTCAGTCTGTAAATGTTTGTAAATAAAAGCGTGTCCTTTTTAAAAATATATTTTTTTACATTTTACTTATTAAAATAACCTTTAACACTAAATTAATTTCACATAAAAACATTTCAGTTTTTTCGATTTCGTATGAAACGATTTTCACTGATAGATCGTGTAATGCGTACGTTCGGCAGCCGAAGTAAAGTTGATTTTGAACGACGCGATCAGAACCGCACCTGCAGCGACAACTTTTTAACGTTGAAAACCACCTGGTCTGAACATTATAAAGCATATTATATTACTGAATATATAATCTATTAAATTCTAGTATTTTGTCTACAATTCATGATTCCACATTCTTGGAGCAGCAAAGGTAAGCCAGTTGAATCCTTTATTTAATTTTGTTAAAACAGGGAAAGATAGTGAGAGTTTTCTCGAATTATTTTTTATTCAAAATGCCACATTATAGTATACCTTTTCCTGGTTAAATAATTCTTTAATAATGATTGACTAATTTTGAAAGAAAGTTACAAAAGAAAGCCAAATGACATTTACATTTTGGACACGTTCAAAAGCTAGACGAATTTTAGAAAATTTAATGTTCTTTTAAAGTATGACAGACAAGACTTAAACTTTAAAAAATTGCATTCAATTAATTAATAAACTTTTTTCAATTTAAGGCTTGTTTGACATTCGCCCCCTAGAATAACAATGTTCTAAGTTGAGTTTTTGACCAAAAATGAGTTATTTCCGTTGGGATATTGTCCATGTTTCAATCTATCATAGCAAAAATTGTGAAAGGTGTATCGTGAGACAATGTTGTAGGTAGTACAAAATAACAAGGTCCTAACTCAATATAGGTCTATCAAACATCACATAGAACATTATTCTAGGGGAGCGAATGTTGGGAACATTGTCCTTCTTTAAATAATAACCTTTGGCACATGTATGTCATTAAAGAGCGCACTATGAAAGTGAATGAAACTTTTAAAAAAACACAAACGAATCGTGTAATGAAAACAATAGATTTGAGCTTTATACGTTACACCTTTCACAATTTGTGCTATGATAGATTGAAACAAGGACAATATCACAGCGCTTTTAAAATCAGAACAAATTAGAATTTCAGTAGAGAACAGACCCAGGTTGAAGAAAAGGGTGACACGTGAGAAAACAAGAGATGCTGGACTAACTCTGCAAGAAGAAAACAAAAGGTAGATGTTTGAGTGTATTGATCGTTTCCATTGTGAACTTCAGATCAGATCAAGTGCAATCAAGGAAGTAGCAACCATGTTTGAGGCTGTTCAAGCCAAAAGCTTGACATCTGCCACAGAAAAAGAATGACTAAAGTCCATTCCAAGTTTGTCCACTTTCTACGATGAGTTGTCAGAAAAAGAGATTTTATTAGAAATACCAAGGCTGAGAAGGCACCTGAAGGCAGCAGAGATCGATCTCAAAGAGGCTGAAGACTGGTCCGTACTTGACGTTTTGAAATTTGTAGCTGAATGTGACTTCATAGAATCTCTCCCCTATCTCACATTGAGTTTACGATTATTTGTTACAATATGTGTGTCTGGAGTTTTTCAAAGCTAAAGCTTATAAAGAATTATTTGCGATCTACAATGGGGTAATCAAGGCTTTCTGATCTTCCCATGTTATCCATTGAAAGTGATTTGGCACAAGAAACAGATTTCGATGACGTAATAAACAAGTTTTCAGTTTTAAAGACCAGAGAATCTAAATTCTGATTTTTTAAATATATTTAATGACATTGTATTTTGAATTATTACATAATATTCTGATAGTTGCTGATTTTGCAAACCCAAAACAGAACGGTTACGTCCATACCTCATTTGAAGTTGTACTGTAATGGTTGGTAATATATTCTAATTTTGGTAATGTAATATAATTGTTGTAAATTTTAATGGAACGCAATGTAGATGCAAGTTTGTGAAATTTGAAAATATTACAGTTATTTAACCGTATTACTTAAAATTAATAATTTTATGTTAAAATAAAAATTTTAAATTAACATTTTTTTCTATTTAGTTCTTAAATGTTACAATATTTTACCTATCGACTTCAATTCAAATTTTCTCCTAATGCCTTTGTAACAAACATTTGATCTATACTTTCAAACGTTACTAAAGAATGTGTATGCTCCCGGTATTTGGCAGACTCAAGGAGATTTATGGGGCAAGTCGTGGGGGGGTGACACCAAGAGCTACCGCCCTGGGTGACACCAACCCTAGTGACGCCTCTGCATCGAAGTATGTTGTGCAGAAATAAAATGCTTAAAAGCATTGATTAATTGCATTTTTAAATGAACTTTTCAATGCAATAGGCTCAAGGTCTAAGTCGATGTTAAACGACTTATTTAATAAATTTTCAGTATTGGAGAGATGATAAAAACCGAACATATCAAAATAAAATAAAAAAATTAGCCATGCCAGACTACTAAAATAATGTTTTATTATATTTTTGTTTAGCTATTGTCGTTGCTAATCTCTGAAAACGGAAAAATTTAATACTTTGAGAAATCAGTGAAGTTTCAGCTTAATTTCGTCAAATAATTTTATTGACACCAAATTTCTACTTCCAAACCCATGCTTATAGACGTTTTTATATTTTTCTACTTACAACAGCATTTAACTTTAAAAATTGAATGTTTACTATTTAAAACATTTCATATTCAACATCAGTTGTATATTTAGCGTAGATTTAGGTTACACGTTTGTCAATCTTCTGAAAAAGTGTCTTGACAGATGAATTTAAATTTTAAAATATTACAATTCAAACATGCACTATTTAAAAATAATCAGCGGGTAAATGCTGTCGTAGACTCGTAGTTCACTCTTTAAATATATATATTTTTCATATGAGTCCTTTGCGAGGCCCCAACTAATCGGAGGCCCTAGGCGGCCGCCTAGTTTGCCTATGCGTAAAGCCGGCCCTGCCCCAC